>JAANSQ010001292.1:0-15778 GCA_036850885.1 Lepidocyrtinus dapeste
TAGATGAACTAACTAAAGTTTGTTCGTCTTCTTGCTACTTGTCAAACTCTTGATCTACAATTTCATCAGTTTCTCTCTGATCGTACCTGCAAGGGGTTTGCATATCCGGAACTCAGATTGTAACTACAACCTAGGAATTTTGATGCTTGATACTTTAAGAAATGAATGAGCTGATTTAAACTCCCTTTCAAATGTTATTTTAGCTACGTATTTGAAACTGTGCAAACAGCTTTATTTAGCATTGGTTCTCATTTGGCATTTATGTAAAGTCAGTAAGGAAGGAATCAAACACATTTTGACTTGACTTGTATTCAAGGTTAAATTTTATTAAACTGTTTGTTTCTTTCATGACAGTTTTTCTCTAAATTAAATTCTTTTAAATGTTGATCACGTCTGGAAATCCAATTTTTCATTAATGTGCCATGTTTTTGTGAGGTAGTAGTAATATGTTATTACGAAACGTCAATTCCTTAAAATTATTTTACATTTTTGCAAAGACATATCATCAATTCATCATATTCTTTAACCTCATACTAAACTCACAAAATAACAATCAATCTTGTCAAACTTACTCAATGGAGGTAATACAATAGCAAAAGTCCACATAACCTGGTCTAACATCCGAGAACGTTATGAACATGTTATGTTATAAGGACCGTTGGAATTGTGTTGGCGCCATTTAAATACTACAAAATCACCGGAAAAGAAATTTGACGCATACATACACATAGTATAGTATAATAGGTATCGTTGGTTATTCATTGGGAGCTTGTATATTGTATTGCATGGTACGAAATTTCCACTTGTAACTTCCTCCAATTATTACGCCGGAAAAATTATTACATCCGTTTCATTCTTTCCGGTATAAAGAAAGTGTGTGGAGTCAAAGAGTATTAACAACGCGAAACTATCAAGTTTATACACAAATAGCAAGAATAACATGTAAGTTTTATAAATCTGGAGGTGGCATAAGAAATTCCCATCTTGGAGAGATGTAAGGTCCAGAGCGAGCCGTAGCCAAAATCAAACCAACAACGAGAACAAGTAAAAGACACATTAAAACCTGCATGTTCGCGCGCTGTTGTTCTGCTTTGGCAGGATCTTCTGATGACGCAGTATCTATATAGTCTGCCATAGCTTGTAATGTTCGCATTGTGAACCGAAATACGGCACGACCTAGCCTTAAACTAACGTTTAAAAAGCTATCATCCTCGCTCTCTGTGTCCCCAAGTTGTCGTTGAGTTTGTTGAGTAGAGGCTTGTGGCGAGGACGATCCCGCCACAGGTGCGGACAAAGGCGCGCTACCGTTAGATACCTCCTTTTTCTGGTGTTGAACCACATTCTTCTGAGACTCTGCCTGTGACCTAGCAGAATCTTGAAGTTGGGTTGGATTGTTACTAGCTTCTTCAAGGGAGGTTTGGGGCCTCCCACCTGTACTCCTAGTTACTGTAGGCATTTGCTCTACAGGAATGGAGAGTTTGACGCTTAAAACATCTCCTTGTGCAACACTAGTATGTCCGAACGCCACGTGTGGTTCATCACGAGGAACTGGAGAAGCTGGTTTTCTAGAATCTGATGATCGCTGACTTCTCCTTAATGAGCTGGTGCGATTCAAGGGAGGCGAATGGGGGGACATATAGGAATAGGGTAAAGTGTAAGATCCCACTACTGTATTCTGTTCATCTTCTTGTTGTTGCTCGTCACTTTCACTGGTGGGGGGTGCTGCACGTTGATTTGAAACTCGTTGTGGTCTTTGAGGAGCAATGTCTAATACTAGTCGTTCCTGAACGGCAACCTGTGCACTGCTTTCTTCATTCGTTTCGGGGGCTTGTTCCATTGGTCTAAATGATTCTTGGTTCAGGTCGTTCAGTTCAGTTGGAACGTTCAGAGGTTGCTGAAAAGCCGATGATGATGTACAAGCGTGGGTAACTACTATAGCGTCTTTGGGTTCTGATTTCACTGCAACAGTAATAACGGAATCTAAAAAATATTGCCTATAATGGGGCCAAACTGGCAACTTTCTGTTATTATTCTTACACTGCTCTGATTCTTCCTCCGGTGGACTGTCAGGAACATTCAATTGCTTGTCCAGGATTTTTTCTGCAACATGAGAAGATTTCAAATCGTTAGTAGAATCAACGTTGCTCATCAGATTATGTAAAGTATCGGGAAATTCTGGGGGGCATGCACTTTCATTCTCCTTTTCTTCCATTTCCCCTGTTTTTAGGCAGAGCTCTTGCTCCGAACCGGGCTTGAAAGCCTCGGGAGTTGAAAGTTGGTAAAAGGATGAGGGCGGAACAGAGGGCAAATTTACTGTATCACTAGATAATCTATTGCAGTTGACTTCTTCAGAACTCAACGACTGAGTTTGTACGCGTGACATATTCACTTGCCCAGTTGCATTCATGGAATTTACCTAAGAATTAAAGAAAAATCATGTTACCCCAGAACGTATCGTTTTATAGAAAATACAGAAATTAAACTGTTTACAAACTTTGAACGTGTATGACAGTTATTACCTCCAACTGCGAAGTTTGAAGACTCCCTACTTTGATTGTCTGGGCACATAGGTCGTTAACTCTAAGGAAGTCAACTTCCAACTGCTCTAAATGTAATCTTGTAGGGAAAACATATGAAGGACTTGGGCATTGGTTTGATGGAAATGATTCAGAGTTTTGTGTACTAGAACAAGGTGGTTCTTGTGACCGAGGTGCTTGGAAGGACGAGCTTACATCACCTGTAGTTGCTGGTAATGGTGAAGGGGTTCGCGGTACGTCATGGTGAGTCTCTTCCATCCTTGGGGACGCAGTCCTACACCAAAATCATTACAAGGAAGATATTTTCATATTCGTAAACAGTAGAAAAAGCTGTGCCATTGTTTCTTCCCATTATTCTCTTTTATACTCAGGAGTTTACCTTATCCTACTGCTGTCCAGAAGAGGAGACTCGTGGACTGGTAATCCAACTATAAATTCATCTTCCGGAACTGGATCAGTTTGGCATGCGATGTCAACTTCAACAACTCTTGAAATTGAAGATATGTCCTCTTCCAGAGTGCGAGCTTCAATTTCGTCGAAGTTGGCATAGTGTTGCAATCCAACAGACCTTTCGATCGAGCTCTGATCCAAATCATTGTAAGGAGCTGGGGATCGCTGTGGCCTGGGAGGTGGGGGCAACGGTCTTCCTTGCATGATGCCAATTCCAATGGCAGTACTCGGCCGTGGCTCGTCCCCTTCTCTTTTTGTGGACACTGGCGACCTGCTTCCTAAATTTTGTCGCGATCCTGATTTACTACGGGGTGGTCGCCTTGGTTTCAATGTGCTATAAGTCCTGTTTGGTCGTGAGGGTGGAACAATATGGCTAGTTCTAGGGGACGTCCTGGGTAATGAAAAGAATGTTCCATTTTGGTCTACTCTACTTTCTTCGTCTGTCTTTGTTCGCTTTTTCTTCTTTCTTGGAATTGTTCTGGGGACATCTCTATCTTTTTGAACAATAGCATAACCAGCTTCGTCTACGTAATCACCTGTATCATCAGTGCCAGCTTCTGAAGTTCCTGTCACTACTCTAGTATCCATCACATTTACAGGAAATGATAAAGTGAAAGTCATTCCCTCGTTTGGTAATCCTTCATCTTTCGGCTCGTCAAGCTGTTCATTTGCTACCTCCTCTCCTGATGTTGGAGGGAGACTGGCACTTTTCCCACTTTCTCGTCGTTTTCTTGTTGGGACTGTAGGTTCTGTGACTTGCGTATGTTCCTCTAATTCTCGATGCCATTCATTTCCAGCAATCGTATTGTAATAAAATGTAGGTGGAGTTGGGGGTCGTCTAGGTTTCTTCCTTTTCGTTCGCGTAGGTTTAACAGGCCCGTCATTAATAGGTTCATACCTTCCGTCATCTTCATACTCATCAGAAGGTTGTTGTTGTTGAGTGAGTGACGATTGTGCCTCCAGAGTACAAGATTCCTCTTCCTGTTGCTCCAAGTCTCGGTCAAGCTCACTTAGTTTTTCTTTTACTAGCTGAAGATTCTCCTCTTCTTCTACGTCCTCCCTCATCTCATCAGATGATCCTCTTACCTCTTCGTTGGAACCCATGTCATCGTCTTCTTCATTTTCCTTCATAAACTTTGATATGTACCCTTGAGGCTGTTTTCGTTTAGGCCTTTCTGGAGGGAAAGTCTGATATGTAGAAGGAATGGTCGTGTCTTTGTCTTTCCTAGGAGGCTTTCTTGGAGCTCTATCCGGCCTTGGTGGGGCTGGAGCTTGGGGAATGTCCATATCAAACCCTGCAAGAGCATTTGACATTGATGGTCTAAACGCTTGCCGAAGTTCCTCCACCAACATTCTATTGACCTCTTCTTCATCTTCCCCCTCTGATATACCACGCTCGCGAAGGAAAAACTCATCCGAGTCGATTTCCTCTAGTACTCCGGTCCTTCTGACCTGAGCAAAAGTTGATGATGCCAGAGAAGAACCTGGAGGGGAGTCCCTCGCAGAGGCATTACCAGAGTAGGGTTCTTCCGATGCATCACGACTTTGAGCACGCTCATGCGGAGATTCCCAATCTCTAGCTCCTGAACCCATCAGGCTATTTTTAGAGAAGGGATCACGCGTTTGACCGTCTTCTGCTTCATTTGCATTTTCATACAAATGTTCTTCTGCATCCATTTCTTCATCAGCTTCTTCCTGAGTCTGTCCTCGACGTCTAAAGCGGAAAGTACGTTTGGGGGGTGCTATTTCCTCTTGAGGAGGCAGAATATCCTCCACAACTTCTACAGGCTCTTTAACTTGGCTTTTATTTTTTGATGCTTCTTGTTTTGATTTGATTTCTTCCATTGCTTTTGAGCCTAGCTTTTGCAAATCCTTTCCAACAACTTTCATCGTCTTTCCAACTCCTTTTGTAGCTTGAGACGCAATATCTAAAGATTTTGTCCCTAAGCCTTTCAAATGCTGTCCTATTTTATCCAGTTTTTCCTTTGCAGCTGGTTGACGACGCCTTGTAGTTGTTCCAGTAGAAGTTGTAGTGGGTTGTTCCGTTGAAGTTGAGTCTGTTTGGGTTGGCTCCTCCTCTTGTTCTGTCACTTCTTCTTTGACTTCGCTTGTAGTTTCAACTGTAGAGGATTGTTGCGTTATTTCTTCCTCTTTGGCCGCATCAACTTTTGATTCGGATTCTTCTTTTACGGTGGTTTCAACTTGAGGAGACTTTTCATCATCACCTTCCTTGGTGTCTTCTGTGGCTTCATTACTCTCAGCAGTTTGATCCTCCTCTGGCTTTTCACTTCCCTCTTCAGGATCCCTTGGAGGGCTTCTACTGGCGTCTGCACTGCGGCTACGTCTTTGTTTCCGCTGAACTTGTCTTCTGGGAGGAGTTCGGCTCCTTTTCAGCCTAGACTTGAAATCTTCAACTTGATTTCGTAAGGCTGTTATCGGATTTGGAATCTCTGGCAGCTGTCGTCTATGTCGAATATATCTACGCTTGGTTGTTCCCGACGGAGTTTGGGGCTGCACTACTTCCATATCCTCGCCTTGTTCTGCGGTAGGTGTTTCTTCACCGCCATCTCCTTCCTGTGAATAGAGATTTAAAAATTCAAGAACATCATGCTTCAAATCATGTTAGTCGTCTACAAATTGTGTATTTCCTCGCGCAGAAGTGTGTGGAATCTAATGTACTTATTTAAATTAATACTTAATCAGTCAATCAAATTATTCATTAACCAGTTGAGTTTAATTTAGTTATTCAACATATTTTCAATAACTGTCGTTTCAAATTTACCTGTGGCACAGCTTCCACAGTGTCCATAGACTGATCTTCAATTATGCAAGATTCATCCATAACTTTCTCCTCGGTGGTTTGGGTTTCTTCTTTGACCTTGCGTTCTTCCTCTTCCTGCTTAGCTTTTTCAGCGGCGATGCGCTTTTCTTCATCTGCTTTAGCCTTTTCTGCCTCCTTCCTTGCATTTTCTTCTTCTTTTTTTGCCTTTTCAGCGGCTTTCTTGGCCTCTTCTTCAGCCTTTTTGTTTGCCGCAGCAATTCTAGCTTCTTCTTCCTTTTTAGCCTTTTCAGCAGCTTTACGGGCGGCTTCCTCTTCCTTTCTAGCTTTTTCAGCAGCCTTCTTTGCTTCCTCTTCAGCCTTTTTGGCCTCCGCTGCTTTTCTCGCCTCTTCCTCTTTAGCCGCTTTCTCTGCGGCTTTTCTTTCTTCCTCTTCCTTCTTTGCTTCGGCTGCTTTTCTGGCAGCTTCCTCTTTCTCTAACTGCTTTCTCTTTTCCTCTTCCGCCTTTGCCTGTCGCTGTTCTTCAGCTTCACGGGCTTTCGCCAGTTTTTCTTCAAGCTTTGCTTTTTTGGCTTCCTCTGCAGCTTTTTGTTTAGCTAATTTTTCCTCCGCCTTTTTCTTTTCTTTTTCTTCTTTCTCTTTTTGCTGTTGAAGTTTTTCTTCCGCTTTAATTTTTTCTTTTTCCTCCTTATCTGTAAGTTGCTTAGCGCTTTCATCGCCATCTATTTCCCCTTCCTTATCATCGCCTGGACTGGCGATAGGTTCTTCTGTTTCTCCTTCGCTAGTAATTATATTAATCTCGTCAGCTTGTTGACCTTCGTTTTCACCAGATTCGGGGGCTCCTTCAGTCTCCTTCATTTCTGAATCCTCTGGCACTTGTTGTTCACCCTCTTCATCCTCCTGACTCTGCTTTGCTTTCCTCCTTTTTCTAGACTTCTTTACTCCTTGCCACTGATTCAGCCTTGGTCGAACAGGAATGGCTAGTCTAATTTTTTCCTTGACATGTTCAGCAGCGTCCGCTGCTTTGGATTTGAGTATATCAAATGCTGTCTGTCGCTTTCCATGACTAGGTCCAGCATGGCCACTAGTTGCACCACTTGAAGTCTGCTCGACCCCGCCTTCAGTTTCCATTTCTTCAACAGGAACTTCTTGCTCCTCCTCTGGTTCTTGTTCGTTTGGGCTTTCGTGGGTAATCGTATCAGGGGAAAAACCAACAGACTTGGGCGTCGAAGACCGAGGCTCTCCAGGTTTAGTTCGAATGCCAGACTTGGTCGTAGTAGTAGCCTGTTCATCTTCAGATGGAACATTTTGCCACTCTCGATCGCCATCAAATCCAACATCATGGGGATCAGGTTTATCTAAGCCATCTAATCCTTCAGAACTGATTATCTATCAAAGAAATCAAGAAATCGCTCCTAATCTGTTTTAATGAAAGCAATGTCATTACACTAAATTTTTTATTGGAGCATACATCTATTTCAGGTGGGATTTCAATGGGCGGGCCCTCAGTCTGTGGAACCTGTTGCAAGTCTTTTGACAAATAGCTTTCATTTCCGTACAAAGGGGGTGGATTTACAGGTTCGTAGAGGTTTTCGCTGCAATAATTAAAAATACATTTCATTAAGTACATTTTTAAATTTGCCATCTACAGTATACCGCAACATTATTACATCCCGAAAATTCGCTTTTTCTCTTATAAAAATGGATTACAAGGAAAGGAAATATACTATAAATACTCCATCGCTGCATAAACATAAGGTATGTTAAAAATTTAAAGTCAATGAATAAGCAAATCCAGCCTTGGATTTCTTGTATTTGAAGAATTCAATTAAAACTTTTCACTCTTACAACTCTTAGGCTCATACTTCGACAGAAGTCATTTTCAGAAGAAACCTTAAATCTTGGGCATTTTCAGTCAGTAATAAGCTTCCCATTCCGTTCTTCATAGCTTGCAACTTTTAGTTATCGACTTTTCGAACTTGTGATATCTGGCGCACGACAGTACTAAACTACAACCTTGGATTTCATAATGTTTATTTATAAAAACGAGGTGTCCGCCTCTGCTCTATCTGCGCTCATGAGGATTCTGTAGATTTTCCCTACATACCCCAAATGTGCTTCAAGAGAATGAAAAAAAAACTAGACTCTCTTCCAACATGTTTGAAACTGTGCTGATGTGCATAGCATCGCATCATATGTATTTTTTACAATTTACTTTCATTTTTTTGCAAGAATTCATTAATTCTGCTTCCTTTTTCTTAAGAAACACTACTACGGCGCCTCGTTTATATCCCATTGGTTCCAACATTTGCTAAACACCAGCTAGAAAATCAAGTTTTTCACAGAAACGAAGCAAACTAAAACCAAAATTCGTATGATTTACTCGTGAAAACTGTGTTAGAAAACAAATTACGGTGTGTGAACAAAACTTAGAATTGTATTGAGCTTTCTTTTTGAAGCTTCGCCCATTTAAAGTTTGTTTTAAGCTTAAGTAAAGCCCCGCGTATCGCGTTTTATGCTACTAATCCTTGTGGATGGCTTTTTAAAAAATTTAATAGCTTGCCAGCCAACATTTATGTACTTTCATTATCATTTCAAATATGTGAGTGACCAACTGACAAGAGTACGAGAGTAAGTACTTGAGTTGGGCTTGGGCTACGTTTGTAATAATGAAATGGGTATTAGTAAACGTATTTAGTTAAGAGTATTTTCTTTACCTCTGCTTTTTCTTTCTGGATGACGACATGTTGCTTAAAGTAATGAATACTATCGATACTCAACTAAAATTTCACCTGCACTTTTAACTTTCTTTAAGTTTAGCCACTAAAAGTCCTTGCATTAATCTTCACATTAACAACTTCCTACAGCCAAAATCAATTTCTAATATTATGAGAGGGATATACATACTTATTTTTATGGTAATATTTCGTTAAAACCTCCAACCAACGCACACTTCTAAGAGATTATCCAAAGTAAAGGAAAATGATTTTTTGGTTTTTGAAAAAAACGCTAGCATACTGCATCAAGCAGTATTTTATGCCGTTTAGTGCTCAGCCTGGACACTAAACTACTAATCCAGGGCAAAGCTAGAAAAACGACACGGGGATAAATTTAGACACTGCTTGCATCTCTCCGAGTCATTGTGAGAGCATCCGCCAAACCTTTGCTTTAATTATACGCAGTGTTTCGCTTTTGCTACTCGTCAGTGTTTTACGTTCAATTTTAAACGAAACTAGTGATAGTCATGATTCATAAAGACATTTTGTCGATAGTATGACTAGATTTGGCTTCGCACGGCCAGATTGCTTTAACATCTGCACACTTTCTTTGTTGCGGAATTTCAACGACGCTTCAGCCTGTTAAATCTTCCATTGTACCTGTACACGTTTACACTAATTGTACTAGCAAGTCAAGTAAAAAATAATTTTCTTTTGGTTTTTAAAAAAGTTAAATTGTAAGTTTGGGCCAAATTAGCTAAAGATATGCATCATTAGCTCTATCCAGTGTGTAATCCCCTTTTAGCGGGTAATCGGTCCTTTACAACCCGAATTGAAAACTATGCATGTTATAGATATTACCAGTACATCCTACATCTGTGTACTATACCAAATGCTAATGTAGGAAGGAGGTAAAAAAATCTTCCTCAAATAATTTATGTATGTCTCATTGCCATTACCAATTTATCACATTGAATATAGGCATCCGTATTAATAAGATAATAAAATGGCTCCAATGTTTTATTCAAATTGATGTGAAAGGCTAAAGTTTATCAGAAACGTTTCCTTTTTGAAAATAATTATCTAACTTTAATTTGACTCATTGCTGATAAATACGAATATGCAATATGAGGATTTATGCTTACTCTAAATAATCGTCGACATCGATCTCTTCATCTTTGTCTAAATGGGTCCATGGATATCCTCCTTTCTGCCTTTGACGTCGCACTTCCTCCCATTTATAAGTCTCTGGTGGGATCGGGGGTCTCCACCACTCTATGAAACAACAGGCATCACATGCTTAAAATTAACAGATGGATTTTTTCGCTGAAAGCAAGCTTTCTAGAAACTAAAACTATGTACTAAAACCAAAATAAAATAAAGCCACATTATCGTATTAATAAAATGTATAAGTGTCATCTTTTTATAAATGTAGAGACAAACAGAACTCATTTCGTTCAAAACCCCGAACTCTTCTCGTTCATATCCTGAGCCTGTTCTCGTTGAAAGCTCAATAAATTTCCGCTCATATTTCGTAAAAACGGTCGACGTTGACATAGTTATTTATTGAATTGCCAGAATTTGGAAAATCCCTCTTATCTATGTTCCATGTTGAAACCAGGAAGGAGCTGAACGAAATAATGAAGCAAGTATTTAAAAGGTAAGATTTTGAATTGAAGCTAAATTATTTGACTGAATGCATTTACGAAACTGTAACTTAAAAACTGTGACTTTGTACAACTGTAAAAAACGAATCAACTGAGTTGCGCAACCATTAGAAATACTTTTTAATCCAACAAATGTATCGACAATAATAATTTGCTTCCTGATTCCAAACCTAAATGAATGAATGTTCTAGTTTTATGAATGTGTCCCCAAATTGAGCTACCTATTTTATTTGCTAACATACTATAATTCATAAATTAAGTGCTCATTGGCAAATATGTATGTATTGCTAGATGACACTGTACTAATTTTATAATATCTTTACAAACCATTTTGAGAGAAAATACATTATTATTTCTGAACAAATTTAATTTATTAATGCAGTTATAATGTCAATTAGTGTATATTCCTTTGCTTAAATTCTCGGTATGTTTTTAATGGTAATTTATGCGTGTAAGACGTACTCACACAAATGACCTATCCTGACTTTTGACTTAGTTGGCAAGCACATTCGTTTCCTTTGCCAATGTTTATTTCTAGCTCTCTAACTCGAACAGCCACTATGTAAAACACCGTCTACTTTGAAAACAAGAGACTCCGGTTGGGTCACACATTGGTCTGTTCTGTTCTTTTTATCACCCTTTTCATGAAAAAGTTCTGTTCTGTGTATGTTTCTTTCGATAACTTCATTAAATGCTCATAGTGCAGAAAATTATATGCATGCTAGTCTGGTACTGTTTAAATGCTCTGGCAAAATCAGCTATGCATCTCTATTGACTATTGTTTTCTGTTTCAGTCCGAAATGCAAAAAGAAAGTTCAGAAAATATGAAAATAATAATTCCAACGTCATTATTTTATAAAAACAAACCGATGTTAGTCGAGTCCATTCAAAAAAAATCGCTTGACTCAGCTTACGCAAGAATAGTTTTAAGACTTTGGTTCGATTGATTTGATTTTTTAGCTGCTGTTTTCATGAAAAATATTGGTGTTAAATATATGCTAACGTAAATAATAGAGTATGAAGGAAAAACTTGACACTAATGAAATCTATATGACAAAAGTACTCTGATAACTTTCCTTAGATGAAAACTTTCTGCATCTGTGATAAATAGATTGAGTTTGTTTACTAGATTAAAAAGTGTGGAAGATTTACGTATTTAAAATTGGGTTAGTGGCTAAAAATTGGAATAGATGACAAACTTGGAGTACTAGGTCGACCTCTTTCAGATTCTTCATTTTCCTGCTCTGTGACGTCCATTGGGTGTTGTTCCGGTATCGACGACTCCTCATCATGAGTTTCTTCCATCACTGCGTTTCACCTAAGATGTATTGATATGTGCAGCGCACCTCGTATCCGTGTTTGATTGAAGGAGTTTTTATTTAAAAAAAAAACTTTGTTTATGTAACAAAGATAAGTTCCTGGTTTTTTTAAATGGTTAAGGAATCTGGAGGTCACAGATCACGCTCAAATTTTGTCACAGTCACAAACGTTTTGAATGCTTAGTGTGGAAGTTATAGGTCACGTTGAGCATTCGCTTTTTCAGCCACTTCGTATGTTTCAGGAAGTCGTCTCACGAGCTAATGCAAGCAGAGAAGGAAATGCTAAAACTGCAAATGGTTCTGAAATTAGTTCATTTTGAGTATTTTTGACAAGGAAAAGAAGTTGCTAGAAAATTGGCATTTTAAAGTATGACAATATAATTATGACCAAGCGTTCGATGCTCCTTCTACATAGGCCCTAATATGATTAACAAAGGTTTATGCTGCGCTCGGACGAACACTACATTAATATAGGTCTAAAGAAACCCGAATCGAGAGAAAGGAAGAGAAGCAAAAATCTACTACTACGGCAAGAGCAGTTTGCTCAATCCAAAAGCCAACTAAACAAAGATCGTCTTAGGTTAGCAAAACATACACAGCATTTTTCAACGAGAATCAATCCCATTTCTTTGGAGCATTACCATTCCAAATGAAATGTCGTTTCACAAAATCGCAATCTATCTTGCTCCGAAAATGTTATTGCTTCATATGAAATAACTCTAGCTTTACCGTCGCAGGATTCACAACTCATGCATTTTCACATTTTCCTTGAACGTACATTTTGTAGGAATACATATGCAATCATGTTACTAGCTTTCAAGGAATTCCAAGTGAGATATTTAATATGCAATACATGAAGGTTGGATTACTGTTGCTCTGCAGGATCATAACCAATATAAAAAAATCATCACATCACGAGGTTTTGATGTAAAAGCTCTGGATAAAAAAAATTGGTTTCGAAATAGATTAAGAATTTACTTAACCATATGTGTGAAATCTACGAAATGTGTAGTTTAAGCAATTTCAGTTGTGCAATCAAGCTGATTCTTAAAAACCTTTTCGACTGCAGCCTGGTGCAGCGTTACTTTGGTAAATCTAAAATTTCTAAGGATGAAACTTGGACTAAAGGCTTAGAAATCCTAATTTGGTAAAGATGCTTGAGTTGGCAAGGCAGGCAAGTAGATGAATGGTGTCTTTGTATAAATAATAACTGTATAGACAAGGCGAAGACTTTATGACTACCTGTAATGGTAATGTTGATGTCTGTAGTAATTAACAAAAAAGTGCAAAACCCAATGCCTAGTACCCTAAAGCATTTCAAATTTCAAAACGAAAACCTTATATATTATAATGATTTATATTATATCCCCTGAAGCTTAATCAGAAACACTGAAAGTTCAGCCCAGCTCTGAGCTTTCATTAATTGCCTAGGATACTTGGTATAATGGTATCTATCGGGGACGTCTAACAATTTTGCTTCAGGCCTGCGCCCACTATCCATCACGCTCCAGATATGAAGTTAGTAATGATTGTGAATAAAATTTTGTAGGATTGCTTGAGTTATAAATGGCAATTTTATATTGTGAAGATGATAAATGAAGAGATTTTTTTGCTTGCAGACGCAGGTGTACATCACATGTTGCATGTATATATTTTGATGCGATTGTAAAACCTTCTATATTACCATGAAGATTTATTTAATACAAGTTTACGAAACGCTCAACGTTTACTTGCCTGTCAATTTTTAAACTCTGACAGACTTTATTGAGCTGTTTGGATCGTGCAAATCATTTTTTTTCGGTACAATCATGTAAAATGGGGTTCCTGAATTTGACAAAGTTCCCCTTAAAGTTTTTCTAATGTTGGTGTCAATTTCATTGATACATTATCACAGCCTTGACAAATCGTGCAATACACGAGATGGTGCTATGTACTATGCATTCGACTTCAAATTTTTAATGTTTCTGCTACTCAAACAAACTAATAATTGATGCTGATGAGTGATATCGTTCTTGGCACAAATTGTAGCTTTATAAATATACTTGCGTCTATGATATTTTGCAGAAAACAAACAGTACATACAGGAGCTTGTTTATTTAGCCACCTGAAATGTATCCGTACATTAATAAGGTAGTCTAGGGATCTGTTTCACCGGAAACGTCGTTTAAAAAAATTTGCACTAGTGTGAATCAGCATAGTCTATACTAATACTAATTATGTTTTTCTGCAAATGGCTCCATGAGCTCGTCTCTTGCTGTTAAGCCTGCGTGCAGATTCATAGTATGTTTTTTGATCATGGGGTTTTGTTTTCATATTTCCTTGTATGGGCTTAGCTTTCAGGTTTTTAAACTGTTTTTAAACAGGCTGTTGTTAATGATTTTTTGCAAGTAAAGCAAGCTTTGAAAACAATTTTCGCGCGGTAAAATTCAAAATCTTCATACATAGAAGTGGGACATAATCATTAACATCAATTTAAAATTTAATAAACTTGAAAGCTAAGCCCATACAAGGAAATACGAAAACGCATGATCAAAAAACATTCTACGAATCTGCAGGCTTATCAGCAAAAGATGAGCTCATGGAGCCATTTGCAGACAAAACATATGTGGTATAGACTATGCTGATTCACACGTTGCTGAACTATGCTAGTTCAAAACGACGTTTCCGGTGAAACAGATCCCTAGACTTCCTTGTAAGTAATACCTCGTCAGATAATAACTTTTGAAGGGTGAAATAGATTAGCTTCATATTTAGAAAGGGTAACTACACATAAGACAGAACCCAGCAGACACAGCAATTACCATATATATTAATTTAACTAGGACTCGAAGCATTTATTCTCCTGTTTAAAATAAGATTTATTCAACTTATTCGTGGAAACATTTTTTCAGAATGCAATTTAGCTTACAGGATAAAAGATGCTTAATATTACAAAGTAATAAATTTTTAAGAAGGCTTTTTCTACTGATTGTATTACGTTTGTGGAATTATTTAATATCAAATAAGGAATCAATCTTTTTCTCCACAGACACCCGTCATATTTTTTCCCAAGGTTTTGTTTTTTAGAAGAACTACACGGAAAATGAATGAGTAGGAGGAGGCTTGCTTTTGTTTGTTTATTATAGAAGATCTCCACAATACATCTAAAGCGAGCATAGAAGTTTGTTATTACTCCTGGGACTGTCGGATGCCGTCGATGCCGACATAACCGTCAATTATAACCATAACTCTTCACAGGAACGGTATTTTGAGCTGAAATTTGGTACACATGTTGAAAGGCTAATAATGAAGGTCGGTATTGATTTTGGCCTCAATCGGTCGAGTCGTTGTCGAGTTATGAGTGATCTTCAATGAAGACTTTGAAGTATGTTAAGAAAGTCACCAAGTTAGATCAAATGATAAGTAAATGGGACCATGGAAATTATCCTTAAGGAATGGTACTTTCTGCCCTTTTTTGTCTGTTTGTCGTCCAAGCGATAACTCTTTACATGAATGGTATTTTGAGCTGAAATTTGGTACATATATTGGCTAGCAAACTCAAATGAGTTTCAGCTTATTCTCTTGTTGCTTTGAGTTGCGAGAGGTGAGTTTTTTTTCAGTCAGCTGAATTTTTTTAGGATTAAGTTGATTACTCCTCGTTAAGTAGTAAAAACTACTTAATCAAACCGGAAACTGTTTAATTAATTAGTTTTTACTACCTAACGGTGAGTAATCAACTTAAACTTTAAAAAAATTTAGCTGACAGATGAAATTTAACTTGAATTCACAGTACTGATTCATGAAGCGGGTTTCAGTTAGAAGTAAAGTTTTTCCTGCTTAACTTAACTGCTAACTGAAGCCCGTTTCATGAATGATGATAAAGTAACTTGAATTCACAGTACTGTGAATTCAAGTTACTTTAAAGTTTTACTTTTTTTGGGTTTTCAGGCCCCCACCCAGACCGGACTTACTCGGAAGGGGGGACTCTTGCCGAGTGGCTGGGTGGGGTAGGGTCAAGCTGGTCGGAGGCCTATTCCAGACCCTGGACGCTACCTATGTCTGTCTGTATGTATGTATGTATGTGTGTCTTGTATGGATGTGCGTGTGTCTGTCTGTTGAGTAGGGACTCCAAGGGATAGCAGTAGGCGCATACTCTCATCCGTCACTTTTAACGTTAGGGCTCGGTGATGGCAATGGCAATCAACCATCACTTAGCCCAGATGTTAAAAGGGGCGGATGAGTAAGTGACTTCGTGCATAGATCCTCCAGAAACTGGCACGAGGCAACCTATGACACCTTCGGGTCAGGACTCGTGTTCGGCGATGGGCAT
>JAANSQ010001293.1:0-15778 GCA_036850885.1 Lepidocyrtinus dapeste
TCTCCTTCAAAATGAACAATGGCTATGCATGCATAACAGCACAATAGCCAGGTTGTGTCACTTCTGCTTGAATTAATTCACTTTACTTACAAAGTTACAAGCATATGGACCTAACTTTTATGCATTTTGAGATGAAACAAAAAGTGTTTGGAAAATGAAGGCATTTCAAGGCTCACGTTGGAACATTACAAGGTACGCAAGGAATTTGCCACAGGATTAAGATATTAACCATTAGTAAGCGTATGAATTGTAATCCGTATGAGTACTGTATTGATTGTTATTGCATATTTTCCCTTTGTTGATTCAACAAAGAAATAAATAAAAAAAGGAAAAAATAATGCAGTGCAGTTCCCAAATCCTTTGATCCATTATTAATCCCATTTCTTTTTGTTGTGTTTGGGAGAAGTTTCTGTTTTTGTTTGTTTGTAACACGAGCTTCCAGAAACGCGTATAAGAGAATATAACGCATTGAAGTGAATGTAAATGAAACCTGTGACATAATAAAAAGGGACTACTTTCTACTTAGGGATTTTAGTTTCTTAAGTTAGTAATCGCCCGGGTTTCACACCCTTCAAAACAAAGACAGTTATAATAACTTCTACATCCCTGAAGAAAGAAATGGTTCTTCTATCGTTTTAATTTGGCCCTAGTTCTGCTCATTGATCCCATGACGAAACGGAAATGTACGTATGTACATATTACACTTCTGACGAATTGCATTTCCTATTGTTTCTCCCCGGCGTTTTCACAACAGTTTGTTATGAGAACGGGTATAATGTCTTTATGTACATTTTATTACTATTCTTTTCTCTTATAAACTAATGGACGGTCATGAAGGGCCATTTTATATTTGGGCTATGGAATTGAAGTCTTGTAGGGTTTGGATTTCACACCTTCTCCCAAGACAAACTCGTCTGCAGTTAATGTTTCCTCGTCTTATTTTTTTTACTGAGGAGGAACAAGTGAGTAAGTTTTGCTCGAAAAGGGAGAAAAGGAAGGAGGAAGTGAAATACGAGAAGAACATCAAATCTTGATGAAGTTTTTCAGAATTGCTCTCAGGCACACTATTGCATGCATGACTTTCCTAAGAAAAAGACTGTAGGTATACACGAAAAAAAGGATTTCATGGTAACACATCTTTACGGACGTTAATGTGGTGCATGGAAGAAAAAAAACTGTTGAAGTAGATTTTTGAGTCACTATAAAAACTGTGCTAAATTATCAAAAGCTACGGTATATGAAGGTATATGAAGCAATGCGCTATGTAAACATGTGTCTTGGGTCATACTTTTACTACTAGAGCGCTATTGACCTGGTCTTCTGGTCCAGCCATAGGAAACTTAGTAGATAGTCGGATTAGGAAATGCTAGACACCATCATCACCAACATCTCATCACTTTCCTAAACGGCTTAAGTCTACCAAAAACAAAACTTGCAAGCCTCGGTGAGCTAATGCACATGCATTGCCGTTGTCCAAAAAATACAGTCGTAAGCAAACTCAAGTCTGTCAAGCATGTTCCCTTAGAGCTTTGTGTAGTTTTACAAACGTAGAAAAATGAGATAGCAGTAAAAGATAGATAAATTTTTCTAGTGTGAGAACGAATAAATGAAGATGATACAAAGGCAATCATTCTTCCTGAACAAATCTAATGGGTTACATCTTTACTTGCCAGGTTGGGTGTGAATTAAAACCCTGTTTTTAACATTCTTTGCAATATTTTCTAAGAAAGAAGAAACTACATGGTTTTTACTCTTCGATGCTCAGAGATAATGACGTCAAGCATCACTTACGGTAATATATCTTTCATTACGTTTTCATTGGTAATTGCGCATTTTTTTTACTGAATTGGCAAAGTCTCTTTTAAAATTAGTGAACAGGAGAAAGTTTAGACTAATAAATACCAGATGTTGGCCCATTAAATGTAACTAAATGGAGTTTGATGAGAGCTTGAAGCATTTACTTTGTAATTAGTTTAACCTTGCATGAAGTGCTAAACAAAAGTAAGTAGTTTTTCTGATCCAAAACCCTATCAAGAATTTGTTAGCTCAGGTAATTCGCTAACATTTTGTTCAAAGAAATTCATTTAAAATATGATGTATATATTACGACTCAAGTTTTTAAATTTTATTCTTTTAAGGTGGATAAGTCATGTCATGTGACAATATATTCTGAAATGAAGTGCCTCTTTGACTCCAGTTGGTCTTTTCAGAAGGTGTTTACTCTAAGTCATATTCAGACAAGAATGCGAGCATTAAAGGGACTTAATCCTGTAAGTATTCTAAAGAGAAGGACTTTTCAGCTTCTGCTCATCCATCTTCCTTTCAATATCCGCAGACGTTTCTTATTCTCAACAGTTGTTTCAATCAGAGACAACGAATAGGGAAAATGGCTTTTCAGAAGCACTGCTTCCAGATTTTTGTTAGAAATCCCTTCTCAGGGGAGAGCACACGGGCAAAACAGAATAGGCTGAACTGACAAGTGACAATTGTAGTCAAATTTTCACTCTCCGTCATGGCTTTTCTTAGGAGTGGAGGCAGGAGCAAAGCTGTTGCCCTTTTTACTGTTTCACGCTTCTTTCAAAAGTGATACATTTCAAGTCCTTTTCGGGCCAATTGTGTTAGAAATGTAATGTAGGGTACCATTTACACATTTGACAATTTATTTAGTAGAAAAGCACACAATAAATGTGTGTTATTTCTACCTGAGTAGAAAAGCTACAACAATATGAGCTTAATTTAGAATGTTCGTTGACACTGTGCTAGGGTAGGTTTTACCTTTTGTGACCTTATCTAAAAGTATTATTTTGAATCACTATAGCCCTCTGCATACCAAACTGGTTCAATTCTTAAGCCTTGGAGAGCGTAATAATGAATTAAATTACTATGTATAGCAAATGAAATTACATAATTGTTTCAGGGAAACATGCAAAATTAATAGAGTCAACTGGAATAACAAGCCAAAAATGCACAGGATATTGTCCTCTCTGTAAATCGGGAATTTGAGATGGTACGAATGTTAGCTTACATATTATGTCAATGCATAGCCTTTGTAAACATACAACGATTCCTCCAGTGATTACTGAATTTCGTAAACTTAGCTAATTACACTTCCCGTTTATTAGCAAATAAGCTAGGTCGGTTTCGAATTTTATGTAAGAAATAGAAAATGTCGCGTAAATCTACCTTTATTTTTCCGGTTAAAGTTCTTTCTAGCTTCCTTTCGTATTAAGTTATTTGGAAGATCGTGAGCAAGTTATAAGCATGCAAATATAAGGTTTTGTACGGATCCCAAATGTTTATTAAAATACAGGTATAACAGGATACCATTATAATGGCCGCGTTTTCCTTAGGTCTTTTCAACATCTAATGTGCCTTGCAAGAGACCTTAATGTAAAAGTCCTTTTACTCAATTCAGGCATGAGAGGAATAAAAATTGTAAAGTTGATCTTTTCAAGTCAGCTTATTCTAGTATGTTGCATCCGATCCCACCCAAAACGTCGAACAAAGTCTATTGTTAACCGCTGACCATCAATTAGGAGAGTCTCCAATTGACTTATCTCCGACCAATCTTATTCGCTGTGTAATTTCCTTCATAATTTAGGTTGTTGTATAAACACTACCCTATGCTTCAGTCTCTCTCACTGAAATGTCTAAAAATTTTCATGTTCAACACAAAATATTTTTTTGCTTATCCCAAGGAAGATGTTGCCCAACTTTAGAGTTTTAATTCAAAGGTTTAAGCACGACTAGATATTTAAAAATTACATAATTCTAAATTGTGTCTATACTCATGTTTTCGTTCCATCTGGAAGACGTCCTCTTTGACAAGCACACGTTTTATTAATTAAGCAACGATTCTGTAATATTATGATTGAACAAAGCTCGGTAAAAATTACATTGTAAGGAGGAGAAAGGGTTAAAATGACATAATTATTATCCCTACAATTTAAAAAAATTAACTTGTATTTGACACAAAAACGTCAAGACTCATTTTACTTTTTGCCATTATCGACTAGTGCAAGTATCTATGTCATTTTTTTATTGCCAAGAGCCCAGCTTGTTCAGAATGCACTTTAAATTTCTTTCTTGTTGCTGATGACATTATTTTTTTCCCCAAAGGTCTTACTTTAGCCTATTCATAGCAGTGAGGTGCTGTTTATAAAGAAGCAATGTAGTAGGCAGACTCTTCTGTAGCATGATTCACAATAGTGCCATTACTGGGACTTGTCACATAAAATTTGTTAGTGTCGCCTTATGAAAGTAAAATTTGGTTTAAATCAGCAAAGAGAGGGAGAGTACAAAAAATATTTTGAGATACTCACATGATATTTTTATTATACTTGTTCGTTTCACATAGATAAATAAATGGAAAGAAATGTGCTTTTTCGATTATACTTGACTGGTGTAAAGAATATTGTCTGAAGAAAAATAGAATATCTTCTTTTGTCATTTCTCTTTATTCACTTTAACTACATTGTTATGGTCATGTCATGACACTGTTGCTGGATTTTAAGCTAGGAAAACGGGAAAATAGAAATTTTTAAGAGGATGAATAAAAAGAAACACGATAACTATTGAATCATATATTTTTTCGCTAGAAAAACTCGATGTAATAACACATAAGTTTTTCCTTTCAACTTTTAAACTAGCTTCTGTCTATGACAATCCTGTCATTATTTTAGTTTATGCAGAGAAGTTGAAAGTGTGGTATGTAGGTAGTATTTTACTGTAAATAAATTGAAAGCATGTTTATGCTTACACAGTCATAAAGAATATCTTTACATGAATGTTTCAAGTAAATGTTTACATTGAGCTAACTAAAAGCAAATATACACTTCCAAGAGAAACATTTCAAGAATTTTTTCCCTTTTCTCCAGAATTCCCATTCCCTTCTTTGAGTCTATTTTTGTGTAATGTCATCATTGAACTTATATAACCTCACTTGTATTCATTGTTCCGCAATGACTTGTGTGCAATACGCTCCGCTTGCTTATCTAGTATTTTACTTGGTTAGCTTAGTGAAATCAGTCCTTTTCCATGTGCCTCTTCTCTGTCAGCGTATACAATAAGAGACAAAATTACCAAAAATGTGTATGTATATCTTATAGTTGTGTACGTAATTTTATTAACTTTACCTATAAACCGTAAATAAAATTATGGTGAATTCCTCAAGAAAACGAAATTCACAAAAAAATGTAACATGGAAGCATATGGTAATAAAAATTGTGCCAATATACGTAGCAAAATATTTTTGTCATAAATATAATCGTAATTAGCTTGTTATAAAACCTCCAAAATATGCCAAGACTTTCTTTATTCTAATGTATAACCGTTCGAGCGAGTGAGTTTGTCTAAATCTAAGTACAACTAAGGAAACTTAACGAGATATTGAATACCAGAATTTTGATATGAATAATAGCATTCTACAGGAAATGGAAAACTGGAGTATTTATATGCTAAATTTTTTAAAGGAACGAAAAAATGGGGTAAATAAAATTTATTACGTTCCTTGGTGGATACACATAGTTAGTTTTCTTGTTTTGCAAGGAAGCATAAAGTGCGCAGTTCATTGAGCACCATTGATCTCTAGAACAAGATTAGGTTTGCAAGAAACCCTATTTTATCATCGACCCAAGGTATTATTCCCGAGCCTGACCTATCTTTCTTCATTTTAAATGCATTGTTCCTTGATTTGCTCATTTTCTCATGCTGTTACATTACTTATTCTGACATAATAGAGAAAGATGGTGGTACTAGTGGCAAGGATAAAGACACTTTAGAAAGATGATCATGATGATGGTATGGGCTCTAGTTGGATTATGAGTAGTAGCCCAATAATATGATGCCATATCTCAAAATGTCCTTATTATTTCCATGTTCACGGATATCGTTTCCGCTCCTCCTGCTTTTATCTTCTTTTTTGGCCTTAAAAATACAGTTTTATATTTAGCTGTATCTTTAACATCGAATCTTGGTTTAAGACTTACTCCAAACTGTATGATGATACATCCATGTGAATTCCGAACCCATCAGACACCAGTTTGAAACATTCCAGCAGAAAAGGCTATGCCGATCTCAATTACTTGAGAACAGATTGAGCATGTGAAGAAGCTAGCTTCGCATTTTCCAAGGGCAAGACACAAGGTTCGAGCTCTAGTAAATGCACAATATCTAATAATCTCCACTCAACCGAAATATTTTTTTTACGGTTCACTACTTTTAAAAATCAACCATTTCTCAGTACAAGCTGAAAAAGTCCCTTATTGCTTTACGAATATCAAAGCCATCATCCATCCTTTTCTTCCTTAACCACCCTCCCTTTTTATTCTGCAACGCTAGTAGAGTTCATTCTTTATAACTTCTTGTCATGTGTTGTTGCTTTCATGCCCTTTTTCTTCACTTGCTTGGGCGTTTTCCAGTTTGAGTTTGGGAGCACATGTATAGAGCATGAAATATATATGTATCTTTCCGGCATATAATAAAAAGAAGGAAAAGAGTAGTGATGAGATCGTTCGGAAAGAATCTTTATTCCATTTTTCCTTTTCTTTATTTCGTTTTGAACTCTGAACTCTGTAGTCTAAAGAGCAGAAGAAGATAGTGACGCGAGCGCTGATTGCATTTTCTTTAGTCTTTGAACCTACTCTCATGTTTACGGGGAATTCAAAACATTTTGAATTTCCTATGATTCATCCAAAAAAATGCTCAATTTGATCCAGTCCTGTGTAAACCACTATTTGGATTTTTTTTTTGCTTGGTCTCAGTTCTTCCACAGAAGCAGAAACCCCAATACGGAGAACATTCCTTAGAGGCACAGCAGCGCTTTTTTCTTTAGTGGGAACCAATCGTGATACAGTTGTTTGCACAAAAAGTCTTTTGTATTTCCAAAACGTTGTTTCACCAATTCTTTACGCTCCAGAAATGAAAATGTAAACATTGTGGGGACCAAAAAGTTAAGGTAGGTGGATGCCTCCACTATCAAACTTATCAAGGATTTCTTTGTCTAGAGAAAATGTTTAGAAAGAGTTGCATGTAATGAGCTTTGTTTTCCTTATATTGGACAAGCCACGAATCTTTTTTACCACAAAATATCATTGAAAATGGAGTCACGAGGTATAAATACGAATGCTGCGGCATGGACTCTTTCTCTTGACTTTTACCTAGGATATCACATGTGAGGCTTCCCTTCCCAACGAAAATTCCACTTTCTCGTTATATTTGCTTTTGGAGTCATGTCGGCTTTCATGAGCTTGATTTGTAAATACTCATCCAATTGTGTGACAAATACGAAGGACCTCTGTTCTAACTCGCTGAGGGATGGAATAAGTGCTTGGTTCTATGTAAGATGTCACAATCAACGAGTTTTTCCTAGAATAAAGTTTTATTTATTTTCATACAAAAATAACGCAGCCCGAGACAAAACAAGTGAAGGAAACACCGCTCTTTATTTTTACTTCATTTTTCATTGTTTCCTCTTTCCAATAAATCTTTAAATCTCTGACGGTCTCTTATTCCACATTTGCAAGTATTACATAAACTTTAGTATCTTGTTTCAATTTTTGTGAATACTATAGTAGATGAATAGTAAATTTAGCGATTACGATTCTTACTTTTCTTTAAACTCCGGTCCCGTAATAAAAATAATGTTTTTTTTTCTCTGGAGCAAACCGTTTTTCTGGGAAACCCAATATGTGAATGTGCATATAAATTGAACCAAGTAATATTTCTGTCTTTCGCCGTTGGGTGAACTCTGTATTATGCTTTCTTAGAAGTATTAACTTCTCTGCAAAAATTACACTTTGCAGCATTGTACTATTTGCACCCATATTTGCTATATAGTGTTATCCAAACTATGTAATATAGTTGGTAAAGTTATGATTTGAACCCTATAGAATGTATGTATGTATAGAATAAGTAAATATGTATCGCCGCATTTGATGCATAGTCTGTGGAAGGATTAGAGCATTTTATTCATACCAGGGATTTCTTTTTCGGATTAAAAAACTATTCCTAGTTGACGTCGCATGAAAGAACTCCGAACAAGTGTATGATAACTCAGTCATTTCATAGAAAGACGACTTTTAAATGACAGTATTGAAACGGCTCACTAAGCATTTTTGTCAGAACTTGTTTGAGATCAAAGAACAAAAAAAAAAGTTTTTTTCGATTCTTTTCTCCTCGGCTTCCTGCCACTTTTTATACAAAAGCAAATCAGCATTGTATTCAACGAGATACCTATGTACTGCTGATGTAGTAAAGCACGCTCTAGAAATGATAGAGATCTAGCTTATTTCTTTCATCCGAAGATGATCCTAGAAAAAGGAATTCATGCATTTAAGTCGTCCTCGTCTAGTAAATTTCAAAGCACTACAAGTTTGAGCCAAAAAGGAAATATGAATGAATGGCTCCTTCATAACAGCTTTGTCTGTTCTTTTGTACTGTAAAAGCTATTCCAGGAACCTTAGTCTTAGTATAGATGAGTTATTGCTGGATTTACGCACTGTGATAGATTCCAGTGATGTAGTAACTTGTGTTCCAAGATGAGTAAAAATACTTCCGTGATATGCCAAGGCATGAAAGTTGCAATGACTTGTTTTCAGTGTGTTCCTGTCTGGATTTTGTATATCTTGATTTCGCACAATTTTCGGAAATCAAGTTGGCTTTGAATTCTATCAACGACCAATATCAGAAAACGGCACGGTCATGTATGGAATATATGTAATCACATTACAGCAAATTCGTAGCTTTTTACTACTTTAATAACGGTATGAATGTACCTTTTACTTACAGAGGCTTCATATCATGATCTATTCTAAGATAAACAATGAACGCACGTGCTCCAGATGAGAGAAAAACCTTTGAAATAAGTAAATGTGTACATGGCTTGATTGTTTTTGTTTATCTCCCGCCGTTCATGAAGTTTACACTACATAGTAAGGTGCTAACTGTCAGCTATAAAATCTGATAAATACCATTACCATAGAATATTTTCATACACTTTTGAAACAGTTACACAACAGAATTCACTGTTGACTGGCCTCTTGTTAGCAAAGGACGAGAATGAGAGCGGGTGTCTGTATAAATTAGCACAGTTGGATAACAAGAGTGAAAGGGAGGCGTCTCCAGCTCTGTCATGAAGCCATACGTAAAAAAGTATTACATTTTACTAGTCGGAACCGTCGGTGTGTGGTGTCTGAACAAATTTTTTGGAAATAATTGCATGCAATGGTGTGTGTGAGTTGTTCGGTTTGTATATTCTATCATTAAATGATCAAGCAGTTCAGGCCAGCGTAAACTCAAAAAATTCAAGTTTCTTCATTTGAGTAGATTGGTTCACCTGCTTAAAATAATCTGGTTCATTGGACATAGAAAGGTAAGACGTCTTCCGTCCTGTATTTTGCATCAGGTTGGCAAACATTGAAACGTTGAACAGTGTGCCTTATGAATAATGTATCTATGGTAAAGTCATCATTTTGCGAAATGTACCTCATACCCATTTCCATTTCTTGCAGCTTGTAAGCTCTAAAACCATTTAGGCCCTCCAAATGTTGACAATTCGCATTTGAAATTCAATAATAGCAAGTTCCTAGTACTTATTTCCTCACATTGGGTGTACATTTCCCAAACATTTTATCGTAGCACTCAGAGCAGAGGGCAACAATGTGTATTAAAACTTAAGTTGCCATGAAGATATGCATATCCTAATCAATTCTCAGGCAGATGATCATCATCTAATCATATTGGTATAAAACTCACTTGAATATACTAAAAATGCAGGCTTCTCCATGATTTTTAGAAAACTAAGTATGTTCCACGTGAACCACGGACGTATTGCTGACCTGGCATTTTCTCTCCTCAAGTAAGTTAAAACTTGAGCATAATTCCTATCTGTTGATGTAAAAGATACTGCAGTAGCTTAATCCTAGACTCTTTTCCCCTTCTTCCATATGTACATCTCTGGAAGCTGTTGGAAGTCACAGTGAAAATGTTAAATCTTCCTTTCCCCTTCATCTTTTTAAAACGCTTGTTACACAATCCGAGTCATTCGTGCTGTTGCATAGTATCCGTTCAATCTAGACTTTAAGGAGAGGGAAAAGATTTGGAGGTAAGGTGGGAAGGTATTTTCATTCTACCTTGTGCTTATTCCTGTGGCCCTCTTTATTGAACTCAGTTCCAACGGTTTTTTTGTTGGCGTACGTTGGTATTGAAGCCAAAATCCTAGCCACAAAAATATACTTTACAGTTGCTTTGAACACACGTACTACTTTATACATTCCAAAAGGGAAGATTCATGTAATGCAACTTGGGCAAACTGGGAGCAAGCTTATTCTTTGGCTTAGAAATAGGGTTATGAAGTAGGAAAAAAAGAATTTTCAAGTGAAAACTGAACAGATATAACAGAAGAAGTTCGGAACCCACTGCTGCTTCCCTAATGTTACTTCAAAGTGCAAGTTCGTTGAGCCTCAAGTCAAGTCGGAAAAGTAACCTCCTAAGAGCATCAGTCGTAAGTTGGCTCGTCAGTTGCATGGTTGGTTGGTGCTACAACTGGTACTTTGCGTTCTAGCCGCTGTGAAATGTGTGGTTTTATTCCGTTTCCTTCCTTATTTCATTGGTCCGGCTAAGGGATAAATATATTACGTGGACGCAAAAAATANTAGAAAAAAGATTCCTGGTAATTTCTTGGGTGACGATATACTCCTCCAAAACTATTATTTCTAAATAACATTCTTATCCAAATAATTATCAGAGGCCAAAGAAACATTAACATTTGCAAATCCAAGTTAATCTTTTAAAGCTTAAATGTGAAAGCACAGAAATAAACGTAAAAGTAGGCGGTTTTTTCAAGTTAAACAAACACACTATTGCAGAGGAAAAAAATTGAGCACTTGCATCATTTCTTTTTGTTGAAAAGTGTGTTAGATCTTTTTTTTTGGCAATCCAGAGTTCATCATTAGCAAGGAAATCCTTCCTTTTAAAGTGTTGAAGCAGTACAGATCTAACTGGTATTATTGAGAAGTTTTTTTGTTGTTGCATAAGGAAAAACAAAGCCGGAATAAAAGGCTTAATGTACAAAAAATACTTGAAATCACAGGAAAAAGTAAAAGTGGTTGTTGGTCGTGATGATGATGTTTCAACAGAGGAAAGACTCTCGTTATACCAAGTAAAAGTAAACTAACTTAACAAAATCACCAGCCAAAAGTGGTGGAAACCGTCTAAAGCAGAGAAGAGCGGAATACTTCTTCCTGCACTCTTCTTACATCATCATCATGTAATTGTGTGCCTGTTATAAAGCCAACCAGTAAGAGTGAAATATGCGTCATGTGAATGAATGTATCTACGAAGAAAGAACAAACTTAAAATGCTAGACAAGACGTGCACGTTGTTTAGTTGCCTAAATGACGGACAAGTCTACACTTCTACAGTACTGGAGGCCCCATCCTATGAACTGACTAGAAAAGTATTTTTTCTTCTCTTCATATTGTATTAACTATAGTGAAAAACATAAAAAGTGTATATGTACCCTGGCAAAACAGAAATAAAATTGGTATCAGAAATAAGAGGAAGGGTCGGGTAAAAAATTTGAACTTGTAGTGTGCAAGCATTGCCCTAAAACCAACTAACTTTTTTCTTAAAAAACCAACTGAGCTGAGGTAGTACATTTTAAGTAGTTTCCCTGAATTTATCTCTATCTTTTTCACTTGACAATGTGTAAACTTGTGCTTAAAAGTTTTGACTCTTTTATTTAATAGGAAAAAGAAAAAATCATTTGGACTCTGTACACAAAAACAACTTTGCTGGAGAAAAAACTACAGACAGGGTTGCAGATTTTTTCTTTATATTAAGGCAAAGAAGATATCATTACTACGACGAGAGGCATAGGTACAAGTTTAAAAGTCTCCTTTTTTGGCCAACAGAATTGGGCAAGTTGTTTGCGGTGATGGGCAACTCATGAGATTTTTTTTGTAAAAACTAGTTTTTCTTTGTCATTTCATAATATTACCGTTATGCCTCCAGTTTGCAGCGGAGTATGCAAAGAACAAATTTTCGTTGGTGTAATAATATTATGATGATGTGACGGTGTTGTTCGGTGAGTATCTAAACTTTTTTAATAAAACGTTCCCAGGTTTACAGTCGTTATATTTTTTCCAAAATGTGATTCTGTTTGAAATACACATCTGTATGGAAATTTCTCAAACTATTATGGCAATGAGGGATTGCAGATCTTTGCCGAAATATGCACACATCAACTTTTTAAAATGTGGCTGAAAATCCAAACACTGAGGAATTCCTGAATGGAAAAAATTAAGATTTTTTTTTGAAATCCCGATACTTCTTTCTTTCAAATATATCAGAAGTAACAGAAGCTAAACACAGAAGTTGATTGCAAGTATTCGGCAAAAAAATTTTTATTCTTCAACATATATGTTACCTTTACTTCGATGTACTACTCTTCTAATTTAGTTGGCATTTAAAGTGAAAAACAGGCAAGTTGGAAGTTTAGCTGAGGATGAATCCCTACAAGATACCCAAGTTTTACAACCTTCAAAGACATGAGAGTTACATGCAGTAAGTTAACTTGACGGATAACAAACTTAAGACGATAGATATAGTGCGATGGAGCATGTCTATACGTAGGTATAGAGAGACAACAGAAGCTTAAGTTTGCTTCAGGCATTATCATCATCATCATCTTTTTGTAGTGGAATGGTCGTCTTCATTATCGTCGTCCTCCTGTCTATCCATTTTTTTCATGAGTATAAGGATATGGATCTTGTACATAAACTAACACAGAAAGAGCAGAAGAGAGACGAAGTTAGCGCTACACCTGAAAAAAATACTACTTCTTTCGTTACCAAACTCGTATCTAAAGTCAGTCTTCACTTTGACTTCATGGTGAGCTCTAGATTTTTTGCTGCGCTCTGTCAGTCAGCGCAAGAGAAAAGCTTACGACGACTTTCATAAACCAGTGAGCCTCAACATTCATTCTGAAAGGAAGGGATTAACAACAGAAGGATGAAAAATGGTGCAACTTTGTTTGGCTAAAACGACAGTCTAGTTTCAAAACATACGGCGAGTGTATTCATTTTTGACGAAAATAACTAAAGTTTCCCAAAAATTTGTACAGTTAGTGTATTTTTTCGCATTTGGATATCTATTACAACTAAATTCTCCATGGGAAAGTTTTCTCTCTACTTTAGCATCTCCAATGTTATGTTGTTTGAGTGCATGTGGCCTTTGGAATCGAATTACTTTGTTTCATCGGCCAATCTAATTTTTAAAAGGTTTTAAAATCTACTAAATAAAGACGTTTGAGAAGAATACAAATAACTTAATTTTTTTTTGTATTTTAAACATAGTTTCGGTAAAACAGTTTTAGGGAAAAGTTCAAAGGAAGCCTATTATTCAGTAAGTTTGCTTGTGTTGAACATAACGTTACAATCGCACAATAACAGTGATAAATGTTACATGATATTCTAAAAAATACTGTGAATTAAAAGATCAGAAAATTTCGTATGAATATAAACTTTTATCGCCAGAAATACATGATTCTCTTGTAAAATGGTGTTAGTTTTCTACCACTGTTCAACAAAAGGGTGACTATATTAAAGAGATTTGGTGCTGTAAGAGCAGAAAGAAGAAGACTTTTATCTACTTATACGTACATTTCTTACTTTCTCACACAATCTCTTTATAGACAGTGGTTTGAGTGTGTTTGTTTACATTGGAGCATCTTTTTCCCTGAAAAGGATTAAGGAGGCTAAAAAGAGGGTGAAATTACCATCAAGTATCCGTATCATCATTATCGTCTTCATCTGCATCATCACTATTCTCCTCGTCATCATTTTCTTCTTCATGAAGTCAAATTGTTGCTTCCCATCTTGTTTGCCTTCCTATTTTTCTCCGAGTTGAAGTGAAGTTGAGAAAAACGTAATAATACTGTGAAACGCTATAGACGGACGCTAACAACAATTGCATAGTACAATCTTAAAATTTAGAAATATTACAAGTTACAAAAACGACGAAGAATATATAAAGAGAAAGAGAGAGCCGCTTCATAAAGTGATTGCTAATAAAGGTGATGTTAATGGGAGAGATAGAGGCGTTCTCTGAATTCTGTGGATGTTAAGATGAAAACACTCCGATCGTCTTGATAACATGTGGCCACTTTTGTTGCCGGAAAAACAAAGAAACTCGGGAGACTTCTCTTTATAGAGATGATCATACTGAAAGTGATGTCGTTAGATGATCATTAAATTAAAAGCTTATATCCCGTTAGTTCCTTTTGTGGAAGTTTGAATTGCGTGTTGCTCTATTCCTATAAGGAAAGGATTTAACATATGTGATATTTTCAAGTACAGATAGTGTATGTGCATTTAAATTTTCACACATTAAATTTTTGCATAAATATTTACACAACTATGCTTAAAATGTCTTAGAGTAACGTTTCAACGAAATGATGCTGTGGGATAGTTTATATGTAAATTTGGACTATTTTCAATTGTGTCGTTGGACTCTATATACGATTAATAATTGCTTGACCGCCTCTTTTTATCGAATAAGTAAGTGGAAATTATGATTACTACTAATTATGCTATCTTGTTTTCTTAATTTAAGGTTTAATCCATTAAACTTTGATTAACAACCACTTTGTCATACCAGTCAATAGAATGTATGAAATTGCTGGCAAACCTTTAGGCTGGGAATGTAAACCTTTAAAACTGAGGTATTAGAAAGCCAGAAGTAAATCTTTTGGGATGTTTCGAAGATATTCGGATTTTTAGTGAATTGATTTTGGGGATTAAGTGGATTTGGGAAAGCTCTCCGCAAACTAATGCGCACCATAAAGTGGACCTCACCTTATGCGAGTACATAAATATTCCGTTTTTATTATTTCTTGTTCACTATTTCCTTGCAAGCGGTGACAGGCTTAAGGAACTTTCAGTAAGGAATTTTAGGAACTTGCAGGGTAGCTGAAAGCTTCTCAAGTAGTCTTTCTCAGTAAGGGGTACACATATTATTCTGTTTTCCACCCTTAAACTCAAGGGATATCAGAGGATGAAAGACTTTTTTTCCCAAACTTCATCGATTTTCTATTTCATTCTTTCTATTCGATTCTTTCAAGGGACATCGAAGGTGAACGAAAAGGGTGGCTAAACAACTTTATTGCATTTTGGAAAATGAAAATAAGGCTTGCTGCATTCGGCTGAGTGCACTCGCTAAGAAAGAGTCTTACTCCAGAAGGAAAACTGTGAACCAAAACGTGTATCATTTTTCATTGTACCAAAAACATTGTCGTCTCCTAAGTTCGTCTTGATATTTTTATCAAGACGGAAAGAATTTTTTGAGGGACTTGTACAAAGGTCATGCTTTACATTATTGTTATCAAAGTAGGATAGTCCTTTTCCATTCACCGACTGATTGAGTTGAGATGTAGCATTCTTCTTCAAGCTTCGCTCTGAAACTTGATGAATCTGATGTGAACGTTGATCCATGTCTTAACAATGTTGCTGTCACTTATATCGACATTTAAAGAAGAAATGAGCTGTGGTGGAGGTGCACGAAATAGGGTATTGACAAGCTCTTCTGCGATTTTGTAGAAAACACTGGGTTTCTCTAACGCGTACGTAGTAAAGAAGCAGACGTCCTGTTTCTGGATTGATTTACTCATTGAAAATTGTACCGTCTTTTTGTCATCTTGGCTACGCGAATAAAAGCAAGAGATGCTGGGATGAAAACGTTTGCCTTTTTTCTCACCATAGCTCTCATTTGTACTAAAAAA
>JAANSQ010001294.1:0-15773 GCA_036850885.1 Lepidocyrtinus dapeste
GCATAAATCAATAAAAATAATAATTCTGCCTGAAGAAGAAACTAGATTTTTTTTTCTAACCCGAAAACTTCTTTGTTAGTCAATTATGCTTTCGATCCAGAAATTGACCTTTTCCTCAGACAGAAAAATTATGTATATTTCTAATCAGAAGCTTCAATCATAATTTCAATTCGTATTTAGGCGATATAAGTGTTTAAGAAACGGATTAAGCTTAAACGTATTAATCAGGGTCGTACCAGTCGGAAATATGGGACAGGTGGAGCGGTCGGTTTTTCCTCAACTTTTTCGGTTTTCTCGTCCTTCTCATCTTTTCCCCTGGAAATGTAGGAGAAAAGAAAACACTTTATTGTGGCGAAGTAAATACAACCTGTAGTTAGCTCTAAGTAAAGCTTTATTGACTATTTAGTAATCATTCTACAGACACGCAATCTCTCGATTTTGTTAAAAAAATGTCTTACTTTTCTTTCTCCGGCTTGGTAATACTTTTCTTACTGCTTTTACCTCACCATTGTGTTCTGAAATACAAGCTTTGCGCTTTACTTCAAAACTTGTTTTATCAAATCCTTTCCGAGGTCAGTAGTGTAAAGTATTTTATATAAGACCTACTATGAGATACACTTTAGACAATTGATAATCCCGAAAATATTCAAGAAAACTGAATCGGATTATATTCGGATTCACTTTAGGTTTTGGTCCAGCACAAAGAACCTTCAGCCTTTCCTCGAGTAAAGTTTATTACACAATGAAAAGAAAAACGAAGCAAATAGGCACGGTTGTTTGTATACGCTCCAAAATGTAGCTGACAGTAAAAACTGAAGATGTTTTTAAACAAAAAATTGTCTGTCTTTGGAACTTTAGGATAATTTTAGTATGAAATTGGGATCCTACATATATTCAAAGACCTATAGATCTCCACCTTAACTATACTCGCGTTTGCTAGCTTCTTCAGAGTCACGGGATGCGTAACGTGTAACATGTAAAGCCAGTAAAAAATGATTCACTTCACTTCAGTTAAAATGCAAGGGTAATTACATTCCTTAAGCACTCGAGATATCGGGGGTATGAGATATTCAGTGATTCAGTAGCCACGTGAAAAGATGACACTTATCATCGCTCATATATTAAACCAGAAGAGGTTACCTCACAATGAGGCAAACGAAAATACCTATAGAGAAGCTCCCACAGGTGGTTCTTCTCGCACCGAATAATTTAAAGGAACTGGCCGATCCGAGGCAAATGCATTTTCTGTACTACAATAATTCTAAGATAACGTCCATTGAATGCGATGTGGCAACTCTAAGCATCGAAAACGTTCCAGGATGATATACTAAATGAACGGATTATATGATTATCTAAACATCCATGTTGCATTCTGCCCCGTAAATGTAATACCCAAAATATTGTAATTCTACTAATTTTGTATATTTCTAATTCATATCAGTCCAAATCCTCTGTACTTATGCAAATTGAAATTGACGATAGTTACACAATACACATGATGATTTGTGACATGATAACTTACCATTAATACCTCTTTTCAACGCGATAGATAACCAAATTGTACAGAGAGCCATATACACACATGGTGGATTGGAACTATTAGGTTATTTCGGAAGACTTGCTACATTTTGCTGACAATAAAAAGCTAAGGTGTCGCTTTTATTGTTTGAAGTCTGTACTATCTATGTAATAACACACATCGTTCGTGTATTTTAATGGTGACACCTAGTCGTCTTTATATTCATCCAGAGAAGAATGCAAATATTGCAAATTCTCCAGTTTCACGTTTTGTTTGAGCTGATATGCTAAAGGTATAAAAAGTCCAAAGCCGAACTTAGGTGTGCGTGTGCAATTTGTCAAATGTATTTTGCGAGAATGGCAAGGCATTCAATATTCATGTTCATCGTTTTTCATCGATCAAACAGGGAAAGCACATAAGTAAATAGGAGTGTACCTTTGGAGATAAAATGCCAAAGTTCTCCTTGTAAGTCCCTAATCTTCACTGTGGCGTGTTGAGTTTCGACAATTGTTACTTTACATCAACTTTTAAAGCGACGATTAAATGCAAGAACTTTACTTAAAGAGCTCAGCAGTAACTAAATATTTCCCCGATAAGTTTATGTGGTGGTAACATATTGGGTGCTGGTACAATGTAAATTGCTTCGCGTTGGAATATAGATATTTGTGGGAACAATGGAACTGTGAATGTTAACAAAAGACATATTATGAGCATTTCTTTGAAAGCTGCATGAGAAGGATAATATTAGATTCGCTTTCCGGAAATTTAGCTGGATCCTTGATCCGGAAACGCAAATTGTCAGATATGGCAAAACCTGCTTTAGATTGCCCCAGTTTAGTTTTAGTCCGGAGAGAAAACGTAATATATTTGTAATTTTGTAAGTGAATCGAATACTAGAGCAGCACCGGCAAATCGAAGTACTGATACATTGGTATTGGCCAGTGAACAAGTGTCCTTCAATTAACAATTCATATAGTCTTGTTATCGTACAACCGCTGTATCTGTGAATCGGGCNTCTGTGAATCGGGCAAGAGCAATTCTCTGATATATAATCACTACAAGAAGAATGCTTACAATAGACCTAATTAATTTTGAGATTCATTGATTATGTATTTTAAGATACGAATTGACTTCTATTCATCGTAGACCATTCGGCACCACAATTAAGAGATTTCATCATGGCTACATTTCATTCATTACTTTTGATTTGGAGGCGCAACAATTTGTTTTTACAGTGTAAATCTAATTATGAATTCGATTCACTCCAGCAGACGTTTTTCGAAAGCCCGTGAAAGAATTTGGAGGTATTATTTTTCCCTGCCTAAGGCTTGGCACGAACTGATTATGTATGATTATGATGGGTGTTAGTGTCTTGTAGCCAAACTTTGTCGGGATGTGCTCTCGCTTTGGAATTTATTGTCCAGAGATTGTGTCTCTTAATATGAAAAGATAAAAGAACGTTAGTAAAGCTCATAATTACCTGTCGCTCTTCACTCGGTTTTTAATCATTCACGGCACGCATTTCACGAAGTGTGATGTGTGGTAAAATGATCAAAGCAAACAAAACCTTGACACTTGTGATGCAAGTCATGGCCGCCGCCAATACATTCACTTTTTGCAAGCATGAAAGCTCTTTACATCTACATACATATCTCCAGACGACAGGGACAGACTTAAATAAGTGTGGAATAACCAACTTTATAACTAATCCCAATCTTAAACAAACTTAAGTTACAGCATAGGGGTGGAAGTGGTATTAGAATTAATTATTTAAATGATTATGACACGGGATTGGAAAGATGAAGGTAGTTTTTATTTTTTAAATTACTTACATTAAAAACTTCTAAAGTTTAGATAAGTCCTATGTAGATATTTTTGTATGGTATACATATTCAATTAAATCGCCACTTGTGTTTCTAATAATAGCAGGAAAGATAAGATATTGTGTACGTGTGCATTCAGCATTACAATATGTAACCAGTTCAAAGCTGAGGGAAGAATGAACGTAATAAATTAGTCCGTATGTGCACATGATCCAGAATTAGGTGAATGAAATGAAATCTGACCTCATGACGCTCTGATACATTACTTTAATTTATCAATTTATGAATAAAAATAGTTTTAAAGACAAAGTATTTTTTAGTTTGTTTCTGAGTTTTGATATTATTATGTTGAATGTATTGGAAGAAATCTATTTCATGCGGAACTTTTTAAACAACGGATGCTTGCTATTAAGTCCACCTCCACCTGATTTTCGGTATTCACGGTAGACCGCATCATCAGCGCCAGATAAGGAGCTAAGTGCCCCATACCTCCTTCCGAATGACCCGCCGGGACCATCTCTCCTAACTAAAACGCAAGAAAGAAGTTTATTACAGCTGCTATACTCTCAGGTGACTGCCAAAAACAAAAAGGATTAAAGAAAATTTCATTAGTCTCATACCAGGTCCCTCCCCAGGCAATCGCTCTTCCTCAGCGTCTGCATCCGTAGCAGCCAAAACTTGCTGGAGCAACGCCATCTGCTCTTCTTTCGTTTTGTAGTGTAGATCTTCCTGTAGGTCAAAAATAGATATTGGTTGGTTATATGGTAAACTGCTAAATTTTTAAACTTATAAATCTTTTCTTACTTGTTCCATTCCAGCCATTTTGGTTACCACTTTGTAAGAATATCCTTGATTAACTAAAAAGCGCTGCCGTTTTCGAGAATAACTCATCTCAATGGTATCTTCAGAAACGAGCGTGTAGAAAAATGCATTATAATCCTCCGCCACTGCCCCCTTCTTAGCTCGCAAAATTCTTCCCAACCTTTGAGCTTCCTGACGACGGGAGCCTCCGTGAGAACTAATTTGGATGAGGACATTAGCCTCTGGCATGTCAAAAGAGGTGTCAGCCACTTTTGATACGAAAACCGTATTGATCTTCGGGTTGAACTTGAAATTTTGAATGATTTGAAGCCTTTCTTGTTGAGAAGTCGGACCATAGATGAAAGGCTTGCCAAGTTTACGCGCATAATGGGTCAAAGCAAACACATTGTCAGAAAATACGATGATTTTGTCATTTCTGCGCTCATGAAAACGGATGAGAAACTGACAGGCTCGGAACTTATTTGGGTTCATTACGCATAATAGCTGAAATTCAAAGGAAATAGTCAACCGCAAATGGCGTAAATACTTAATAAATGACTCCCAATAATTTACAAATTAACTTAATCTAATCTAGGAGCATACCAGCTTTTTTGAAATTTTCAAGTTCAGGTACGATCCATAAAATTCTGGAGACATGGGACACCACACTTCGGCACATTGGACCTTGGCAATATAACCAGACTTGGAGAGCTCCAACCAGTTAGCTTCGTATAACTATATAATCGAAAACATTCTAGTAAATTATTGTGAAATCCAAGTAAGTCAAAATGCTGCTGCAATTTTCAATACCTTAGGACCAATTAAAAAGTTTAGGTCAGCAATTTTGTCGTCTTCCCTGACCAACGTTGCGGTTAGTCCCAGCTTAGAGTGGGCCTGAACCATGGTCAATACTTTACGGAACATTTTAGCTGGAATACTATGGACCTCTGCGAATATAGTATTATATTAACTTTAATTATAATTTAACGATTCTTTTCCTAGAATTTCTTCAGTTTTTACTGACCATCAAGCAACATAATGCCCCACTCTTGCTCCTGTAGCCATTTCATAGTTTGTTCCGCTTCCCAGCTCCTTTTTTGGGTATGTGTAATCATAGAGTAGGTCGTTACTAATATGCTACATCCCATGGGCTTATCTTTTGCATCTGAGGTGAAACGGCAAATGATGGCGTCGTCAGCTGTAGACCACAGTTTAAACTGTTGTTTCCACTGTTCCACTGACACACCAGAGTTGCACAAGACGATAGCTCGCTTTCGAACGGTACACACCGCTGTTACTCCTGTTAAACTTTTGCCGGCGCCTAAAATAGAGCCAAATTTTTGAGTCGATTGCAACATGTTAAAATCATTACACTTTGCAGTTGGTACATACCACAGGGTAATACGATAACACCGGATCGTGCCCGTCCATTCCCGAACATTTTTCGAAGACTCTTTTCCTGATAAGGTCGAAGAATTGCAGACGGTTTTAAATCAATGCTGGAAAACAGTTAAACGCTCGTTAAATTACATAAATGTTTATGGTTAAATTATGCATTCCTTTGACCTACTTAATGTCTGGATTCCTGGTATCGTTTCTAAAGTCATACTCTGCCAACAAGGGATATTCGAGTTGAATACAACGCTTCTGAATAACTTCAATTTTCTCCTGGCTCACTTCAAAGGAAACAACTTTCTGCTCTTCTTCGTCATCCTCCTCAGCGTCAATTTTAGAATAGTAATCGGTTATGTCGGTAGGCACTGCTGTATTACCATTTTCACCCTGGCTTGGATCATCAGGATTCGAAGGATCAGCAGACATTCCAGCAGCACCTGAACTGAATGCAGAATTTAGCGCAGCCGCTCCACTAGTTTTCTTTATACTGGATTCCTCCAAAGCGTTGTCATCATCTGATCTTCTTAATCTACACTGCTGAATCACTGGATCCTTGAGGAGCTTCTGTAGAACCTCCGGATGACTGGACTCAACAAAGTATTTATTCTGTTTCAGAACCAGTTTCACCTGAAATAATTAAATGTTAATTTGATTTATCAAAGCCACCTTAAATCTGAATATTTAATTTGTTTTGATGCAATTTAAATTAATTGTACCTTTCCGTAGGACACTGTACAAAGCCGGATAAACTCAATAATTCCATTGGGGATTGCTGTCTTACTCAATCTAGTCAAGTACTCTATGATATCATCGGTTTGAAGACCAACGCTCACAGCAGCATACAATGAGTAAGCTGTTAATTTATACTACAAAAACATAAATACAAATTGAATTTCACCATTCTCACTTGACTTTAGTAGCTTTTTTCCTAAAATCGTAGCTTAAAAAAAGAACAAACCTCGTGAATATGTTCAGGGCGACACACTGGTTCTGCGATGGCAATCAAGAAATCATGGGCATGTTTATAAACAGGGGAAAACGCTTCCAAGAATATGTGACCGTTTGGAGCCTGAATACGGCATAAATAAATCGTTAGATTATAATTTATAAGCTAAAAAAACTCTAGCCAATCAGAACTATCAAACTTCAACTCACAATCCAAATTGGTCTAGACTCGTGGTCAGGCTTTAGTGGCATTTGACTGCGATAATCTTTTGCTCCATATTCATCTTCTGGGGCTTCATTAATTTCACCTTGTTCCTCCGCATCGCGTTTAGCAGCTCCAGGGACAAATTCTATATTGACAGGTAGAAAAATTTATATCAGTTTTATATTTTAACAATAAAGAAGCTTCTTCAAACCATCTAATAACATTTTAAACTAATTTCTTTACCTTGACCGGTTCCATCATCCTCTTCTTCTTCTTCCTCGTAGTAATCTTCTTCTCCTCTCATACGCTTCCTTGATTTCTTACTACCTCCCCCCATTTTAAAGTTAAAGGTTTAAAACAAATTTTAATGCTTAAAATAATTGTTTACTCCAAAAACTTCAAACCGCACTAAAATTATGGCTTTTATATTCACTACTCACTACACGACACTAGTCAAAGTGTGAGAACGTAGTTAGATAGACAGAAGGTCTTGTAGTTTGTTTACGTTTTGTAAATTGGTATTCGCGGATGATGTGAGCAATGTGAGCAACTGAGCAGTGAGTGGATATGAAGCTGAAGTAGGCAAGTTTAGTTCATGTGCTAAGCTATTTGACGTTTCCTCTATGCTCTAATGTTACGCAATAGACAACACTAATTTCATTTTTATCGTCTCAGCATCTTTTATCGGCAAAACACAATGAATTAACAAGAAGACTCACTCTTGAAAAATGTTTCTCTTTGTAAATACGGCACAAAACTCGAAATTATAGACAATTGGTAAAGTAGATTTAGTAGATTTTAACATTATGTAAGCAATTAAAAAATCCAGAATACATGGTCAACGATTTGTAGATGAAAGAAACAAAGTCGGGGCGACCTGATAAACCTTTAACAAGTGTAATGGACTTGGTTAACCAGAAAAAATACTCGTATAATCTTGAATCTCTAATGTTAACATCACATTGCACCTTGCACTATAAAGCTTCCACACGTCTTGGAAATTTGTTTAGCAAAATTAATCAATACACATACGCACGTTTGCCGACTTGGCTTGTGAAAAAGTTTCATTGTAGTTTCTCAGACAAAATAGCTATAAAGTAAATTAGGTATATAGTACACGTGTTTAATGTTTTATTGATTAACACATTGTTCAATGTTTTACCTTATAACATATCACAATTAAATATTAAATCAGTTCTAGTTTTGTTTTATCTAAGAAGTAGACTAGAGTAGTTTTTGCTTATAACCATTGTCTCATATTACCCCAACGCATGATGTAACCAAAATAATATATAATGAGCTTAAACCACTTGGCCATAAAATTACAACATGTAGTATATCACATAAAACTTATTTGATGATTAAAACTTTGAATACTGATAATGGTTAATGATAAAATTTAAAGTTTTTAAAGCCAACTAGCTTGTTACAGGACAACTTAATTCGGGTTTACTTTCTGGGGGAATGTTGCTTGATTTTTGGTACAGAGCTTGGATTTCATCAGCACTAAGTCCCTTGGTCTCTGGAAGAACGACTAGGTTGAAAATACTCCCCAAAGCGCAAATAACTGTGAAGCTAGTGAACCAAACGTACATTGGAATTTCATTCTTAAACATATGGAAGCTTTGGAGAATGAGGAAGGCGCTGCCCCAAAAAATCACATTAGCAATAGCTGACGCTGGACCTGTTAAATGCGCAATCTTTGTATTAGAAACGGCTAAAAGCAATGATGAGTAATTTTCGAAATTTTTTAAATCCATCCTTACCGATTATTGCTGGAGGAATAATCTCCGACATGATTATCCACACTACGCTCCCAGCACCCCAAGAATACGCCAAATTGTAGACAATCAAAGATATCAATGGCACTAGACCAATATAAGAATAGGTCTGTAGTGTAGTGACACCAACAGTCTCCTTCAAATAGAAAAATGCTGCGAAACCCGCTGTGGCCAGGCCCATACAGAGAAACGAAGAAATAAGTAGTACTTTCCTTCCATACTTATCCACAAAAATGCTACATGGAAGACATCCAATGGTCTGGATTAACGCTAGAATCACTGTAGCTTGCTTAGATTCAATCAGTAGGTCTCCACTCATTTGAAATATTTCTACGGTGTAAAATGTGGAGACATTGATTCCACAAAATTGGGCCAGCATCATTAGCGTATATACCGTCAGGAGAGGTTTTGCCTCGCTCCTGGAGAAAACTCCAGGTTTGACTTTGCTGGATGGGGATGAGGGGGATTTACTTTCTGGGTCTTTTGCATTCGAAGAGTTTGCCAAGGTCATCTTAAAATACCCAAAACGGAAGTTTAAAAGGTTTGAGGGAAATATTCTTAATATTCAGGAAAAACAAAACTTTGTCAAGCATACCTTATCTAATGTGTTCCAAATGTCCTGTGTAGCTTCCACCGACTGGGGGATCTCTAGTTTACGAAGATGGGAGAAAAGGGATTTAAAACCTTTAGCTTCATACCAGGAAAGCGAAGCAAAGGCCAGTTTCTCCTTCTTCTGTTTCATTAGAGCCTTTGGAGATTCTGGTATGAACAGGAGGTTCACAGCGTAAATCACAGCATGTAAGCTGCACAACAAAGACGCTGTACTTGCTGGGAAAAGGATACCAACCACATTTCTGCAAGAGGAAAAAACTTGCCTTGATTTTGACTGACTTTGTACGTTTATTTATTGCCTCACATCTGCTTTTTAATCTGTAATTATTTACTAGGGCACGTACGAAAAGAGCTTTCCCAAGCATAACATGATTAAAAACATGGATCCAATGAACCCCCGATTTTTCTTTGACGCTATTTCGCTAACATAAATAGGAACGAAAATCGTATACCCTCCGGATGAAGCCCCTGACAAAAGTTTTTAAATTCAGGTGGATTTTACGTAAACTTTAAAACCAACAATGTCAGATGTCCAAATGTCTTTTTGGTTTTGTTACCTAATAGAGCTCTCCCAAGGTATAGTGGTATGGAATCTGAAGCACCCGCAAGGAGAAGCCAACCTGCGAATCCCAATGCGCAGAAAATTATGAGACATGTTTTTCGTCCTACATCTCTTAAAAAGAGCCCACTTACTGGACATGAAATCAGGGCACCGAGCTGTACAAAATTAAATGGACGTTTGGATAATTTTACCAGAAAGTCTACATTTTTTAAATGTTACGCAAAAAGTATTGTATACAGTCATTGTGGTTGAGATCCAAGACATTTCCGTCGATGTAAGCTCTCCAGCTTCTTCTGTTTCTTGTAAACTTGGTAATGCAGTGGCTGTCCATGACAAGGCAGTTCCAAAACCAAACCCTCCGAATGTGACTAAAATGATTTTTTAATGATTCAAGAAACTTTTTCGTTATAAACAATTATGGCCTTAAAAGTCGTTTACAAATTACGTTTACAATAAAAAAAACTTACTTATACACCCAGCAAAAAACTGATTTATTTTCCACTCCTTGAAACCCATTTTTAATGTCATGCACTTTTACTGTCGGTACGTTCTGAAAATATTCAAATTCCTGTTTAAACTACATGCTAAGTCGGATTGCTGATCGTGAATGATTAGAGTAGAACATGGCCAATATTTTATTTATAAACTCTGCGAGGAGCCATAAAATTGATCAGTTTTCGGAATATACGTAGACCTAACCTAATGCGATTGATTGGCTAGAATGAATCAAGCTGTGTCTACTTACGTTAGTTAACTTTTTTACACGTATGACGTGTATGTAAACGTTACATAGTCTGGATCGGGAACTGTTATAACAGCGAACAACGTTACAAGGAGTGGATCGTTACCCTTTTACTTTTTTTGCTAAGCTACATATATTGTGTACCAACAAAGATCCGATTACATTTTGCCCAAATTAAGTACATAAATATTTTTTACAGAATTTCCGTGAGAAACATTTGCGTTAAATCAAGCAGCTGCATTACACTTCTCATTAATCTTACGCAAATCTTCCGACAGTATCAATAATCAATAAAATATTAAAACGCTAAGCATGTACTGTGTAGTGCGCGTGGCATAACTGACATCGGTTGCTGATACATGTATTTGTTCTTGATAACCAACAACCTCAATTTTGTCTTTGGAAGAGGTTTCTTTCTAAAATTAAAAAGATATTTAATTAATGCAATGACAGTCAATTCGTATGAATAAATTTTCACAAAGCAGAAATTGTTGAAACGCTAATTTTGTCCAGCATTTTCTTCGGGATTTGAAGTGCTTGGGTATATGTATTTTAATATTAATAATAATATGCGTAATTAACCCGGGAAATTTTATCTGTGAATATGTTTTACTGTGCCTAACAAACTTCCGTTTGCATTAATGCTTCGCTTTTTTTATATGTTCCCGTTGAACTTTTCATTTTTCTACATGTGGGTACAGATTATGAATTGATTTGTTGATAAATTGTACTCTTAACTTCCTTCGTACGTATATACTCCAACCTTCCTCCAGTAACGTCTCTAATCACATGATCAGAATTAATAAATACTATTGTGCACCACAAAAGCATAACTTAAATATGAGTAATTGGCTAAAATTGAGAATGATATTAATTAGCAAAACTTATCGATAAAAATTATCTTCCGCCCCATCCCATCGCGTGTATAGTTTTGTTTCACCATTCTTCTTTGTAATAATAATCAATGAGTCTTAACTTCACAGAGAATTAATCAATCAGTGTACAAAGTAGGTAGGTACAACATTTTGATTTTAAGAATATTGTGTTCATTTGCTTTGGCATACGTTTAAATTTAAAAATGCCATGCGCCAATGTTTGCATGCATTTTCAATTACAAATTACCTGCAAGCTCGGTAAATACATACATAATATTTTTGTGTAATTATTTATGCCGGTTTGGAATCTGTAATTATTAATTATAAATATCGTCTTACTTATCCTTTGTCCGAGTGAGCGTGAAATCCGGCAGAAAAAATGGCTAACCACTATCTTAGCAATTGATTGATTTACGTATGTACTTCTGTTAATCTATCACTCAAACTTAACTATCTTGAAGCTCTATGCACTTATCGAGATCATGAACTTGAACAAACTTAAAATGACCCAACCTGAATTAAAGGAAGGATATAAGAATCTTTTGTACCAATAATAATCTTGTCTGGTTTAATGTTTTGACGTTTGCATTGTTACCAATACATTCCAGTTATGAGAACTCCATTCTCCGTCACTCGAATAAAAATTAGGCTTTATTAACCGGTAAGGTAATTAACTCGTTCGAGTACGCACGACTGTGAAACATTTACCATTTTTTCATGATTTGCCATACGCAAACAATTAAAAAATCTTCCAAAAAAATTCCGTCTGACTTTGTTTTTCGTTTAAATTATGATAATTATTGTTGGCTTTATGGGCAACCATGAATTTGACGCAGCTGTCACGAATATTTTTGCTCTTTAAAGGCTTGACGAAACAAATCATGAATTTATTTATGTACATTTCAATTACATAATTGCCATCCTCTGTAATGCAAATCATGCACATGCACATGGCATCATGGCATATAGTCATTTCGTTTACGAAGAAAACATTTTCAACTGGCTCAAATCGACTTCGGGGAAATCTGTATGACCCAAACAAAATATTTTCATTGTGTACACGTCATGTAATATCTTTCATGTTAAAACTATTTAGATATTTCGATCATTTCAATCGTTCTTGAAACATGAATTCATAAGTCTATGGCTTTTTGTCCACGTCAACCGTTAAACTAAACTAATGACGTAAGACATGTTATGGCGGCTAAAATTAAAATTATAATAAAACTGATGTCCCAAGTTTAAAATTAAATATTTGGAGTGTTTTTACACAAAGTTATATAAAATATTGGGTAAAAGGTTGGTTAAAACTCGCAGCATTAGTAGCAAATCAAGCAGTCATTAGTAGTCAAGCAAATCTATGACGGGTTTTATGATGTGGTTTGTTTTCGGACTGTAAAAAGATGCTTCCTTTAAGTTCAAACGCTGAATGATTTCAATTAAGTTTTTGAGACAACTCTAGTCTTTGACTTGATTCTAGGAAGTACCTAATACCTAAAATATTAAAAACTTGCGGCTGTGGTGGTGGTGGTACAAGAAGAACAAAATTATTAATATTGTACTTCGAACTCTTAGAGTAAGGTCAATAAAGAAAGAAAATTAATTGTAATCACTAATCAGATTAGTTTTATTGCTGAATCAAAGCATAAACAAACATTAATCAATAAAATTTTAGGATTTTTTTGAATTAGCGTTGTTGCAATATATTTACTCCAACAATTGCATAAGGCTATACATTAATCAGAAGCTAACAACACCTACAATATACTAACTGCTTTTCCTACATGAGTATTGATCAAAGGTGTATTTTAGCACTTGATAAAAGTGGATTATCTAAATGGGTAACAGTGAGAAACGCTTTACTAACTATACATTATACATTCGGAAAAAGTTTTGAATGCAAACTGGAACGTAACCGTTAGATTTAAATCGGAATTATTTCAATGAAACTTTGTTGAATTATTTGTTGTACAATGTCCATAAAAAATGATAACCTATGGATGACCGATACTGGTGCCGAGCAACCATTGTCAGTATCAGTATCTTTAAATCTTATTAGATGTTTTACTTACAGTTTAATATTAATATAATAGCGTGAGGTGTGTTCAAAATAGGTAGGGAATTTTTAAGGGCATGCTTGTAGAAGCGGGTCTGGAGAAACTCACCGATCGATCGAAATGTACAGGTATCGTACAATACTGTAGTTTTGTAGGGTTAGATATTTGTGATCGTATGCAAATATTAACAGATAATACTATGTTTACATACGATACAAGATTTTTATCAAAATGTTTATTTTATGATGGTGGTGTATACGATTTTTGTGATTTCCAATATTAGCATTTTTCTTCCTCGTCTTCCGGAGACTTCTCCATTGTTAAATCCTTCTTCTCCTCATCTTCCTCTCCGGTTGGTTCAGGGGTTTCGCCTTCATCTTCATTTACAGTTTCAGGGGGGCATGCCTCACCTTTCTCATCTTTGAGTATGGTAGCATCCTTTAATTCTTCAGTAACGGTTACATCGTCGTCATTTTCAGGCGGCGCGGCTATGCATCAAAGAGTAATTATATTTATTCAACCATTTTTCAGTTTGTAGCCAATCGGCTTGATTATCCTGTAGCTAAAAATTAGTATAATTTTTACTAGTCTCTGATGATGAGGGCTGAAGAGTGTCCTGTTGTACTTCTCCTGTGATGGTTGTATTAGATGCATTCGAAGTTACAGATCCTCTCCTCCTAGCCACCCTGTTACTATCCGTGACTGTAACGTCGGATAGACTTAAGCTATTCGCGAATGCAACTAATGTCTCCACGCTGTCCCTGGTAGTTCCAATGTAGACGGTCTTTTCTGCTTTAATCACGTTATGATCATCAAGTTTAACCTTAAACTTGAATTTAAAAACAGCAAGAAAAATTCACTCTCTGTGTAAAAATTTAAAACAATTTTTTATTAATTTTTAACTTCTACCGGAAGCTACTTACTTGTATGACATGCGAAACTGCATACATATTATTTTTTCCAGAGTATGTTGGGTAGGCAAGCTTATGAAGTTTGAAACTACCATCCCAAACCATGTCCAACTCTGGTTCTGAAAGTTCCTTATCTGCGCTACCCACTACAGCCACCGTTGTCTTCCGAGACTTATTAACTGTGTAAGTTACCTTCTGTAACAGTTGTACTCCCATTTTGTAAGGCAAATTTTTTGGATTGTGGAGCGTCATTGTAAACCTCAATGTTTCCTCGGGAAGGTATCCAGAGCTATCTAGCTGTAATTTGACGATTACCAATTTCTTCCCGGTGAACATGGACCGTTTGACAGAACGCTCCATGAACAACGCCTTCTCGGACAAGGGATTTTCGGAGAGATTGTTGTAGCCTCCAAATCTTAGGTTCTTCTCCCCAATATGGACCAAAGGTCCACTTTCTGATCGCATGTAGGCTACAAGCTTGTACGTTAACGAGCCATATGTGTTTTTAAATGGACAGGGAAGATTTTCTCCCGGTATGGAGATGTTAAAACCGTAAGTATTCGTACCAGCTTGCAACTCATATGGGCGAACTTCGTTCAAGTCACCTGAAAAATGAGAACGTTAATTTATATTAGCCAAGTGCCACAAATACGTATACATAAAGAAACTTGCTGACCTTTAATAACAGGCTCTAAATCAATCATCACGGGAGATTCCAAATACCCATCCACCATTTCTTTGTCACCTCCTCCCTCCAGAATATTTGCATGTTTTGAGTGAGTGCGTACGCGACTGTCCAATTTAGACTCGAATTTTAGGGTGCACAAAGCTTCATATTGAATCCTTATGCCTTCCAAGGATGAGGTCACATACAAAAATTTTCATTATTCTCACATTACCCCTAGTATGATCATTATAGGTTTCTTTTTTCGTATATGTATTAATTACCGTAATGTAAAATAGGTGCAGGGGACTCGATGACTAACTGACCGGATACTTTTCCGAAAGGTCTCACCGTAGAACTTTCTAGCACAAATGAGGCTTTAAATTTACACCCGAAATTTTCACCTTTTCCTGGTTTCGCATTTTTTGCTGCTCGTTGTTGCAAAAGAAGAGCTAGTGCCATTACTCTTTTAGTCTTAGTTTACATTAATTAATTGTCTATAGGATTTAATTGGTCTATTAATTTAAGAACAGTCACTCCTAGTTCCTGTTTGGATTACGTGTTTAATGATGTTTCATGGAGGGAATGATACTTAAAACCTGCTACATAAATTGGGTGAAAAAATTTGTACTGATAAAGTAATAACTTAAATGTAATTAATGCGGGTTTTAATAATTCTGAAATATTGGCGATGGAAAAATAAATCTAATTGTCTTGAATCACCCTCAAACCACCGTTTTTTGTAAAGTTTACCATGTCCAACAGCTAGCAAACAGTAACTGGGTTGACATCATAAAAATGACATCGCAAAAAGGAATACGGCAATATTCCATCAATACTTTTTGCCGTTCAAGGAACCGATTTAAAAGAATATTGAAAAA
>JAANSQ010001295.1:0-15773 GCA_036850885.1 Lepidocyrtinus dapeste
AAAAAATTAATGTTGACTCAACTGATAATTCTAAACATTGTTTATGACAGAGGTTATCTGAGGTAGACCAAGAAATCTCAGCCATAGCGAAATTTACTTCTCTCTATATAAAAGCTCAACTAGTATATTCTAACTGTCTGAGCTCCTCTGCCTGGATCCAACTCTCTCAAAATACTCAAAACGAACCAATACGTTTGAAAATCCAGTCATTTATGCAGTTGTGTCTGAAAATGCAGTATGGTTTCACTGGCCTAAGTCCAAAGGAGCATGGAATAGTCGTACAGTTAAAATTACGTGCGTTAGCCTTTCAACTTGTTTATATTGTAAGAGGTAGCAATGCCTCTGCTCTCGCAGCCTGTCAGAATCTTCTGGAGCAGTCAGAAACTGTGCAAAAATATTTGGAAGAGAATAGCATCCCTCCAGATGAGTTCACATTTGCCATGTTTAAAATGCTAGACTCCCTTGACGAACATAAACCAGGGATCGTTGCTAAACTATTACTTCCTTTGTTTGAGAAGCATCAAATTCCTCTCATGTCTTTTTCTAGTTCAGTAAGTTTACTTAACTCACTTACGTTCACTTAATTTTAATTTTTTCGATTTTTACTAGGAATTATTTACGATGGTTCTTATTTCAGATCAAAATGGCATCCGCTACTATCATAGAACCTACGGGGGAGTCAGACACCGCGCTAAAGTTTACTGCCGGACTTTTACTCGGAATCCCTTTGGATGCGGAGATTCACAATTTGGAAGACACTTCACATGTTCGAATCATGGTAAAACTTCAAATTCCTAACAACACAGGAGGACATATTTTAATTTTATGACTTTTATTCATTTTCTAGATAACGTATCCTGATCAACAGATGCACATAATCTGTCCTCGTGCTTCAGATTTCAGGCCAGACTCTACCGGTGAAGTTCGGTTGCTAACTACAGTTTGCATATCCCACCAGGTTAGAATGTTTCCTTTAGACCTGATTAGAGTTCGGTATAAAATGGTAAATGTGATCCTGAATGATTTTTTAAATGTCGTAGGCATGGACTGAAGCCTGTCCGGTGACGCTCAGCATAGTATTAGACCTCCGTGGTCCTGAAACCAATTACAATAGAAAAATGATGTGGAAAAAGGATTCAACCTATATAATCCAATTAAGCGATGAGAAGCAAGTGCTCGTTTCACCTAAACCAGCTAAAAGAGGGATTTAAACTCAAAACTCATGTTTTTCATAAAGTTAAAGAAAATTTATTTTCATCATATATAACATCATTCAATTATCAATTACATTGGTTTAGTAAATCATAGAAGAGAAGTAGAGAAATAGGATACCTAAAAGTATATGTGAATTGTCAGACCAGAGACCGTTTAAGACAATTTTTTCTATCTTTTTATTTATATTGAGTACTATAATTGAGTAAACTAATGAAGACAGGGGAAGAATCTGAGTGAGTATAAGGTCCTTCTTTTTTTTGGACAACAAACTACTACTACAAATTGAACAAACGAATGTAGTATCGAGCATGGAGAAGAGAGAGGGATAGGAAGGTAACGAATCTGTACTTTTGAGGAAGGAAAAAAGAAGAATTGTAATTGTATTATTAAGTTACATTAAATAAACGGGGAACATCTGTTTACTTTGATAGATGGAGAAGATTTTCTGTTAGAACTTGTGTAAATGGAAAAATATATTTCATTTTGGTTGCGCTTTCGAAGAAAATGCTGATGGTTATATGTTACCGTGTAAAAACGCTTAAAATTAATAATAATCGAACCAAACAGATTTTTAAAATAGATTAAAATAAACTCCTTAGATTAATAAAAAGAATCTCATTAACGTAATTCATAATACATTTAATATACGAATACGCACGTTTAGCTTACCCGCTACAACTGTATCTGTAGGCTTTACTCTATGATTACGATACACTGTACACTTTTTATAGCCATTCTCAATATAGTAAATATAAATTTTTCATGCAGTGTGTATCATATCACTCGTTTAAATTCCTAAATTAATTTTATAAAGGAATGTACAAAAGTTGAAAAAATTTATTCTCCCCATTTTAGTCCATTAGCACAAGGGGTTATATAAAGAGTTGCTCATAGCCTTTTACTAAATATTACTCACGTTTTTCTACTTCTGTAGTACAAAAAAAATTATAGGCTTAATTGTTCTATAGGTAAAAATAAGATCAGAATTTATTTTAGCTGGGGCGTGATTACACAGGAAAAACTCAGAGCACATTCTAGAATAATTAGGTACATCACCAGCATTTATTGTAAGGGAAATGTAAACCTGAATTTAAACCAAGTTTTATATTCCGCGTTTGAATTTATTTGAGATTCTTTCATAGTCCCAAGTTATCATGACGTAAGCTATCTCTAAACTTTTATGACCACCATCGCATCATCATCATATACAAATCACATTTCGTATTATTCATCTCCATACATATACTCATTTTATTGGCTAGTTATCATACAGGAAAAAATGGAGTAAACGCATCCAGAAATATTTGAAAGTTACTTTAAACTGAAAGGTCCATGAAGAAAGGGTTCCTTACGCATGTAACAGTTTACCCCTGACTATACTTTTGTTCAAAATATTTTACCAGAAAATATGTAATGGTAAAAATTATTTATTTCAGTTCATTCGAGTAGCATTATGCTTAACTTACATCTGCACCATCTCATCAATATTTCACTCAAGTAAATTAAGGTTGTCTCACGCATACCATATTAATTTTATGAGTCATACTACAAAATGCATAAAATGAGATTGACATATTGGCACAACACTGAACCCACGACCGTAGGATTATATAAGCTATATAAAATATACATAGGTTATAGTGAAAATAGTAGTATAAAATATTTGGAAACTATGTTAAAAATTTCTATTCACGTTGATCCTCAAGTTTTCTGATTTTGTGCTCTTCATACCGTTAAAACTGCATCATGTATCCAAAAAAAAAGAACTTAAACTAATGAGAAAATACATTACTTGGGCGGATACTTTTCCTAACTTGCGAAAAAAATTTCGCAAGCATTACCTAGAATAATCTATGTAAACTATACCTGCTTCTAATAATCTTTAATCAAACGAAAGTAATCACAAGTGTAATGAAAATCCAAGGGAATCACAATTCGAGAAGGGTTTAACTTGGAATAAAAAGTTTTTTCATGTAAAAAATTAGCACGAACAAAAAAATGTACATAAAAGGGATATCTTAATCTAAAGATAAGTTGAACTTAAGGGAAAAAGTAATTAAGGTTATTATAACTATTTATTCTCATGAAGCGGCAACAGTCACTGTACGCTTTGATCCTTTTCCATGTGGATTGTTAGCCTTGGCAGCGTGAGTCTGGTAGTGCTTCGCTAAATGTGCCTTCTGTCGGAAATTTTTGCCGCAGAGAGTGCACGAGAAAGGTTTTTCGCCGGTGTGTGTTCGAACATGAACATTTACTGAGTATTTGTCTTTAAAACCCTTGCAGCAGATATTACAATAGTGAAGGGAGCGTTCTTTCCTTGAAGTAGCACCTGTGGTCCCGTTACCAGCGCTGCTGGTGGTGCTGTTTGTACTGGGACTGCTTTGGCTACTTTTTGGTGAGCCGGCTGGAGGTGATAGGGTGTTGACGATGGTGCCATTCCTTTGATTATCACAATTCAAGGTACTTGAGAGCGCCCCATTTGTTCCGTTGAGGGGTGCGTTGGAAGGTTTTAAACCGTTGGCATTCTTCTTATTTCTCTTCCTCGGAGTCTTGTTCTGGTCATTGTTCGTGGTGTAAGTCCATTTGGCACTGAGAGTGGTAGAATTAATTTTCTTCTCTGAGATCTCGATACCTTTCTTGAGTACATTGGTGTTAGTGTTGAATTGTGGGGTAATGCGAGTCATTATGAGCTCTTCCACGTTTGGAATCACGGTATCTGGATCAACAAAGACGGAATCGAGAACTTTGAGCTCGTAGTATTGGCCATCACCTACGAGATCCCCTCCCACTACACCATTCACGTGGTGTTCGGTTGTTCGCATAATTTGATCTGAAGATGTTGGTGAACCGGTTGAAAGGACTGGAGAATGTGCTGTAGCGATCGTAACTTGACCGTTACCATTGCCGCCGTTAGCTAATGGTGGAAATGACAATACCTTGCGTAGTTCAGTCATGTCTGTTGTTCCAGGTGGATGAGACTGCTGGAGCTTTTGCGAAACCGCCATTACAGTGGTTGGAATTTGAATTTGTGTTGCAGGCTTATTCCCTGCTTGTAGCGCTGAACGCAATAAAGACTCATCACAGAATACATCGTGGCTCTTTTGCCAAGATATTAGATCTGCCTCCGTAGAGGTTGTGGGGGAAGTCGAGCTGTCATTCATGAAAGTAGTTGTTATCAAGTCGGAGGATATCGCACCTGTATTTGAAGGATCAGATGCTGAAGCAGTTGAAAAGTAATGATCCATTTTCGCAGCTTCGTCATAATTTACAAACAGCGGGTCTAAAAGATTTGTTAAAGTTGTAACCTCTCCTTCATTTGGCGTAGCTGAATGAAGGAGCCAGGTAGGACTAGGATCTGAGGAGACGTTGGTAGTGGTAGTCGTAAGAGTATTGTCTAGGTGACCATTTGATGATGGCCATGGTATAGATCCTAGTAATTCCAAGCTTCCTTGATTTGATTGTAACGGATCTGGAGCATTGCCAAGGGGGTCAGCCAGAAGCATTTCATCTAATATGGTTTTGATCTGACCTCCAGTCGCGCTTAAGTTATTGTTTCCATCTGTCTGTGCGTAATCCAAAGAGTCGATGAAGGCCACTGGTGTCAGCCCGTTAGCTCCACTGTCCAGTTTGACAAAGTCAAAGAAGTCTCCGCGGCATAAGTCATCGTTGAGATCCATCATGTCTGCAGATCTATGAGTCACGTGTATTTCTGAAACTAAATAAATAAATTCATTTGTATTCACAATTCGTTTACCAATATTTGGTGAAAAGGAAATTATTTTCATCGAAAATTCATTCACGATTTTTACTTAGTCATAGTCAATCAGTCATAACCAATTTATCTAGATGGTAGATAGAAAGGAAAATTAGTCGCCGCGGCATAAGTCATCGTTGAGATCCATCATGTCTGCAGATCTTTGAGTTGCTCAATTACGTGAATTTCTGAAACTAAAAAAATAAATTCATTTGTATTCAAAATTCGTTTACCAATATTTGGTGAAGAGGAAATTATTTTCATCGAAAATTCATTCACGATTTTTTCTTAGTCAGAGTCAATCAGTCATAACCAATTTATCTAGATGGTAGATAGAAAGGAAAATTGTTGGTGGTGGAGCTAGCGAGAAAGCGTCAGTCAGGCGCTAGTGCAGATCGTGACGCTCACCGCGCACTCTCACATTGAAACAAGAGAAGCCCGGAAGCAGTTTTTTAAACAAATTAATAAAACAACAAACTCCTACTTCCAAAGAGCAAATAACTGTACACACTTTCGCGTTTAATTACGTACATCTGCAGCAGCATCTTATAAAAATTAGTAATTATCGTTTCAAACATTTTGGACATATGAGTTATACCAAAGTGCTTGTTAGATTTATTGATAGTCTTGTAAATATAATTAGATCTTCAGCATTTCACAGAAAAAATATACCTACTTTTAATAATAAAGTGATGTCAACTAGTAATATTTTTTATATTTTTAAGGCCCAGAATTGCAGTATATGACGCATGTGTTCCAAATCATATTTCAAGTGCAAGTCCTTTTATAATCATTACTATTTATTCACCTCATTGCTCTTGCAGTGCTTATGTAATTTGCATAAAAAGTTTCGTACATTTTACACAAAAGTTTTAATTAAAGGATCAAAAGAGTTGCTTTGTATTGGATTGTACAATCATGAAACTTAAATTACCTTTTTATACCTACAAATGAAATCTTTGAGCACCCTTAGCAAAACGAAGCCGACGTGGGTGACCCTATAAAATTTTATGAATCACTAGGCCTTGGTGAAAAAATGATATGTTGAGGTTGATGGTTTATTCACGCGATAAAAATTTGTTTGATTTTCTAACAATAGGGAATGAGTAACCAAAAGGCATGAATTCCATAAAATCAAATCATCATGATTGTGTAGGACATCTCTTCAAGATTGCTTAACTTAAATGCGATTATGATCCTCGCAACTACGCACTGATCGCAAAGAGCAAACAAATTTGAGTTAACTAGATTTGATTGTGTATGATGAGGACGCGATGCCTTTGTCAGGTATTACGAAACTACAAATCGTGGATGGCAAATCGTGGAGGAGACTATGCCACAGATTAAATCAGATTTTGCAACCCAATCAAGTTCACAAGAGTTCAACTCATCAAATAATTTTATCTGGGTATTCTTCGTGAAATTGCAATCCAAAGACAAGACATGCCGTGGCGGAAGATATGCATAATTTAGGTTATCTTTATGGCAATAGGGATACCTGATAAGTGTAAGTTAGCAAACTCCTGTGACACATTTCATTCAATGCACAGGGAATTTGGGACTTGGTATTGATGTGCACAGGAAATTATAGAAGAAAATTGTCATTTCTGGCAAAGTCACAGTTGGAACCATGTCATTAATGGCATTTTTTATTCAGGTTCAACGAAATATTAAAATGGCTGCGAAAATTGCGATTAAGGTGAAACCCATAAACCATACATAAAATGTAAAATAAAAGACAATACGTAATGATCGTTATAATAATATAAAGTCATATAAAATCTCAAATCGTCATTTGGCCTACTTATTGAGCGATATGCATTTTAGAGTCCGATCTTAGCTCGCAAAGATGGAAGAATGAGATGTGGTCAAACACGATCTAAAATCTCATGAAGCTGAAGGTCGCGTGACAGTTGTGATGATAATTTTACACCTACAACGTATTATAAACTCAAATATAATTCGCTATCAAATCAATTTTAGATCAGGTAATGTAAATATAAGGAGAAAGTGAAGTTTATTGCCCACATTATTTCGCACTGAACTCCACTTTATTGCTGAGAGATGACAAATAGACAGCAATGACCTTCATATCGTAAAAAGTATTAACTATTTCAATCTTCATGGTAAATCCGACATCGACAATCATTTTATCCGAGATGGATATCTTTGTCAATGGCACACTTTTCAGAAATTAATGGATGTATCTGTTAGATTCGAGGTGAAAACCATGAAACTGTCAAGAAAATCAAATGCCGGTAGTAATGCCTATGAGCATAATAGTAGACTTAAATAAATTCTTCAAGAATTTATTCCATCACGTCACTCATATACTCGACTCATAAATGTTTTTACTTTCTTCCTGAAGTAAAAAAAAAAGAATTTCGTGTTAGCCAAGTATTTAAAAGGACTATTCCTACTAATCCTGTAATGTCTTTGTCTCCAACCTTTTTATGGGCTTCGTGCTGTTGTTAAATGATTATTTTAGCAAGAAAGTATGTGTCCTATAACCACATCCTCAAATTTATATACTTTTAGTTAGGTTGTATGAGACACGCAGCGCGAGTGCCATTGCTTCTGTGTTTTCAATTAAACTTTTTACCTGATGCTTGAATATTTCATTAGACAGCTTAATTTTCACCTTTATGGATGTAGAAAATGAATTAAATCTAAAGTGATACAAAACTCGTATAGTGTTTATTGCCGATTATACTAGAGGATGGCACGAAAAACGAAGACATGCCGCGATGATGATGTGATAGCATATTTTGAACGCATGGTCACTCCAACTTATAACGATATTATGTTACCATCATCATCTTCGACTAAATATTGCTTACGCTCAAGACTCGCAATAATTTTTCAGTTAGTTAACTTTTACACGTCGTACTTATGAGACTCTCTTTTCTTGAAGCTAAATCGTGACAATAATCAGCATAAAAATTTGATGTGATATATTACTTTTGTTTCTGAATTTCATATTCAGCCTTAATGATCATATCAGATATGAGGAGCAGTGAATGCTAAAAATATATATTAAAAGTCTTCTCATCTCATCTGAATTAAGATTTAATTTTTAATATATGCTTTTGCTTACTGCATCCGTGGTTCTAAACCAGGCGGAAAACGTGGCGAGGAAAAACAAATTAAGGCTTACATACATCATCCGTATTTAAAACTGAGCCTACGCACGACGCAGTAGTAGTGCTTCCTTTACACGATAACCATATTATACTATACCTATGGTTAACAAGCATCGATAAATTGTGCAGATCAGATGCATATTACACTATTATTATTATCCTTCGTTTATGGCATTCCTTACCCCCAATTGGACCAAGCCAGCCAAAATTCATTAAAATGCAGTTTCTATTTTGAGAGCTCGTTTGCTCACAGATACAAATTGACAACTTTCTAAATCGTTTTGTCATTTGTGAGGGTACCTCCGTTCCTCTAAACATGATGACAAGCTTTATTGAACGTGAAACTATTATGGGTGCGCATTGACTAGAAAATATGATTACGTTAACCAAAATACCTTAAACAGAGGTGCAGATATGCAGTTTCAACATAAAAATGCATTTCAATTAACCAACACTTATAACGTCAAACAAAACGTCGATGCATGCAGCGTCTCTCGTGTTTGAGTGTAGGTAGCATGCTAATAAAAATTGGCAGACTTTTGTATATTTGTATCGCTAGTGATCACACATTTTACATGATGTCACTTTTGTAAAATGATTATTTAAAGGGCTTGTCGTTTTGTCGATACTTGTAGACTCTTACTATTTGAACATCTCCATCTCCCTTCTTTAGACGGCATTCCACAGCTTTCAACATAAACCTAATTGACTTGTGTCACTTCCATGCAGTTCTCACTACTTTAATAATTTGAAAATTATGCTAACAAAATAATCTCCCATTCAAACACAAAATAAAGCTATCATGTCTATTGCCAACACCTCAAACAGAAGCTGTATCGTGATGAAAATAACTCTATCTATTCTCGTCGTCACCGACAATGATACCAAAAATAGTAAATTGGTTGTGGCTGCTGAAGTCATATAACTTTCAGACAGAAATGGCTTCCGGCTAAGATGCACTGCCACCCTAATGATGACTAAAGGAAAGTTTTTTTTTGGGAATATTTTCCTAATTACATACCACATAACCTACATGTCCTTCTTACAAAGACAAGATTTAAATAAATAGCTTAAAGAGTCGAAACTAATAATTATTTGGTGCTGGCTTAAGGGAGAGAGGGGATCATTAATGACAAAGTGAGCTAAAAGATAAATCATTTTTGCCAACTTTCTCCGCATATCAATTTTTCTATCGTAGTTCATGTAACCGTAAATACTCTAAAGTAATTGATTAATGTAAAATAATTGGAGGATGCGAGCTAATTTGTCTTTATAGGAGTCTAAAGATGTTTGAAGAAGAGCATAGAGAATAGTCTGCATGTTTTTTGTATTTTCAAAGATGGTACATGGCACGACGCCATATATTCCTCAAGTATTTTTAATCACTCCTCATTGAAAACAAACACAAGGACATCATCAAGTAAAGATATTAGTTCATTTAGTACAAGAACAAGATATGCGAATGAATGTAGAAGTTAATTCTTGAAGATGACATTAGTAACACTGAGCCGAACCTTCTTTTCGATTTCACCTTTTCTTTAAAAAGTCATTGTTACGCTGTCTTCCTTTACCTCTTCATTCTTCTTTAACGTGGACCTGTCAAGCTCTCTTCCCTAACGACTTAATCATGTCATTTGAAACAAAAAAGCAGATTGAATCTTAATGTCTAACTTATATGGAATATCCCATTAGATCCGGATTCAAAATTGTAGGTGATCAATCAAACACGAAAAATCGACCGACATCACATCACAACATGCGAAAATAATAGAGGGCTTCCATTGTCCCTGTACTTTAGTCTCAGAATGAAAACTAATATCAATTCGTAGCACTAGTTCTTGGTTTATTAACCTCAACTCATTGTTACGACTTGAATCTCTAATTATGAATTTATGATGCTGTGTCATTGATATAATATGTAAATTTAAGATTTGGTCACGCCATTTTTATCTTGTCTCCTTGAAAAACGATCTGCAGCAGGAGCAACACTACCAAATCTGGGGGGAATTAGTTACTTGAGCCTTGTACTGGTAGTGCTCTTCTTTTCCCTTGGCTCCTGTGGCGAGAAGTCATCATAATTAGCTGCCTATCCTACTGCAATCATCTCTATTCATAGATTATGAATACAAAAATTTCACTAAACTTAGATGAACCGTTATATATTTGGAGAGACAGAGACTGTATCACTTTTGTTTGAACAGCAATTTGTTTTTCGCAATTCACCTTAATTTCTATTTTTAAATCCTATGAAACCGAAATCTTCAGGAAGTCGTGATATGAATGAAGTTTGTCAGGAGTACACAAACAAAGTTCAATTAACATTATGATCTCAACAAAACATTTCATTCCCATATTCACTGAAACTTAACTCTAATCCTTGTTGACATCTTATCAATTCATCTTCATCTATGTACCATTTAATCAAGGAAATTGCATTACTCGGATTATTTCGAAAAATGCCAAAATTGATCATAGTTGACAGCTTCACTGAAGATGAAAAATTGAATTGATATGCGTACTTAAATTATTAAAACAGAAAATATGTAGGATACAACTATACATATTTTTTAAGTACGTGTCATACAATATGGTACTACCTAAATCGGGCAAATTAAAAGTAAGTTATCTCTAGCCGCAATATGGCTTCATAAACTCCATTTGAATTTATATTTTTCAACAAGCCAAATACATGTCGATAATGACTCCACCAACAACAATAAATCTTTTTGGCGGAGAGGGCAATACACAATTTGATCATAATCCCATCATCCCCTGTACATAGACATTCCAAACATGTTCACAGGTCCTAATAATGACTCCGTCGTCCGACTTCAGGGGGTTGATGAGATATGCTAACAAAGTAAAAATCTTCCTTCACCCACTTCTTCTAGGCAAAACATGCAGTATGAAAAATGCATTTATCATTATGACTCTCCTCTTGCATCTTTACGAAACTGTACACCTTCAGCAGAAGCCATGCATTCTCATTCCTTCCATTATGCATGCATCTATAACTTCACTTCCACTATCAACATCATCAATCTGTCTCCAATCTAAGTAACAGACAACAATAATAAGAGAGAACACTAAGACTTTGAGCTCGTAGTCACGTTGGTTTTATTTTTAGTCATAACTTGACCTACAAAAACGATTTTCTCCTTTTGCTTCACACTAAAGTTTGCACATACACACATATATTCCATGCATAAAGGATTTCTCAGAAAAAAAAATCTGAAGGATTAAATAAATAAGATGGAGCATTGGGTCTTATCGCACGAACAACGTAGATAAACAAAAGATTTCTTCTGGGCTTAGTTTGCTCTCAAGATATTTGTCTTGGTGCATGAGAAAACAGAGAATGAGTAAGCCTTTTCTATAAAATTTTTAGGCAACAACTGCCTGGTAATTTTCGGCTTTGTCCCTACCACTCTTACAAAAACAGAACATGTAGACAAGTGTGCACTTGATGAATTGTCAACTTGATATTTTTTTCGGATTCGAGGTGATGATGAATGATTGGAATGATGATGCTTCTACAGTGCAAAAAAAAAATTAAAAGACTTTTTTGTTCTTAAAACCTAAGCCATGATTTGATTTCTAACGGTACATGTGCACCACTACGGAAAGAAAATTACTATTATTACGAAAGGAAGTGAAGTTATTAAAAGCTCTTCATCTTTTATCAGTTTTATTATCATCATTGTTATTTTAAAGGACCAAGCCGCTTCCCTATTTGTCCCAATTTTTAAGGAAGTAGGTATTCTTGTACTCTTTAACTTACATCTCTTTTAAATTGGGAGTTTTAATTTTACAACGCGTACACATATTTTTTTCTCTTAAAGTAATCAACTCAGGGTAGTCGTGAGCTAGATGAAACAAAGTAGAATTGACTGGGACATAAGAGAAATTTGGAAAAGTGGAGGAACTAAGTATGAAAAATGTAAGAGTGTAGACCAAGCTAACCTGACGATCATAAAGAAAAGATGCCAACTCGAGATACAATTCATGTCTAATTAGTCGTCTACTTGAGGAAGGGGAGAAAAGGGAGAAGTTATAGACACTCTTAACTAGTATCAAAAGAGAGTTTGAATTCATCCGTTCATCCCTCTCCGAAAATCAGATAATATTAATAGGATTGATGCTGCTCCTACGGACATTTGATTAATCAAATAGGTTCGCTTGACGAGAAAGCTTAAACATTTTGTTTCGTCTTCCGTGAGATACACTTCCCACAACTAGCACTACATCCTGAACAGCATGACGTCCTGTAGGCAGCACAAAAGAGAGAGACATTCAAGAGGATACGAATCATCATCAAAAGATTAATAAGATGATGCTAGCAAATTGTAAGCACGTTTGCTAATATTACCTTTTAAAACTAGCGCAAACATATTGGCATAGTTGATCTTTGGGGATGATGAGCAAAATCTTTTTTATCAGTTGTGTAAACAATATTAAACGAAATTATGAATACAAGAAGATCAATATTATGATTTCCAATATGACCATTCATATTGTATTTATATCCTCATTCTAATCAATTTTTTAAAAAAGAGTTGGAGATGGAGATCACCTACAAATGATATTTTGAATAATTTGGGAAAACACAATTTCTTCACTTTTAAAAATGGCGCTCATTGACTATTCAAAACATGTAATGACTGCCAACACGAATAAGCATCAAGACTTCCTCAAAGATCAATAACGGTGAAAGACTCATTGAAAGTATGCCTACAAGTATTTATTGTTTGTATCATGCTCTACGGTTTTATTACGCATTATGGTTCCAATACCTACTAAAACAAAGCTTTGAGAAAATCAATCTCATTTTGCCCTACTTTACCCTTTTTTGGAAGTAGTCAAGCTGTCAATGCTTTGACCTCATCCAAGTAGATTTTCCCCTCTTTTTCAAATCATTCAGAAAAATCAATTTCTTAAGACAATAACAATAAACATTAATGGCTGTGAAAACATCAACAAAAGAGATGAACATGACAAATCATCTTTTTAGTGTATGATATCCTCTGTATTTATCTCTAGGAGGAAAGATCATTGCTCGCAAAAGTGTGATTGATTTTCATAGCGAAATACATTCGATAATGAATGAATCTTGCAGAGAAATTAAACTTAAGGGTTTCCTCTTCGTTTTTTTGATTTATCTCACTGATGCAATTAACTGTATCATTGCGAGTGATTAGATTAGGCAATAAAAGAAAAAAATCATACATACTAAATAACCTCACAATTTCTTCAGTTTTACAGGAGATTCACTACGTAAATGTGTTTCGAGAACTGGTAATGAGAGGATATTTCAACATTGCTTATTAAACTATGCCTTCCAGAAAAAGCGAAAATATCTAAAAATGAAGAATGCTAATTCTACAAAAGAACCAGTTTTTCAATCATTTCATATTTCTTCAAAAGAAAACCCATTTGTGTAAATAACAGACTAAAACTAGCATTTTATATTATTAATTTAACACGAACAAAGTTTTGATTTCGTCACGACCTTTAAAATTGTACTTGTGCAAATTTTTAAAAACGTATTTTTTCCCCTGCCTGCCTTTTATTCAAAGACTTAATAANACTTGTGCAAATTTTTAAAAACGTATTTTTTCCCCTGCCTGCCTTTTATTCAAAGACTTAATAATATACTTGAGTCAAGTCTATTTCTGTTACACAAATTGCATCTTGTAGTTCAAAGTGCTACTCGAGAAATGACTAACATTTCTTTTCACTTTTGCTGTTTTGCTACACATGTTAGTAATAAAGTTAACGAAATGGAAACTGATTCTCAAAACTGCACTAATTAACTGCAAATTGATTTTCCTTACACTCTTAACTTTAATTCTGTAAGTATTTCATTATTATTTCCTCTTAGCGAGAATACACTGTTAGCCTATATGGTTGATGCAATATCTTTTTCATTTTCTTTTCAAAAAGCTAATTATGATAATTCAAAAAGTAATTAAAAGTGCAATAAAGAAGAGTAAAAACATGGATGAATGCTTGGAGGTGATAAAATTTTGTCTTCTTACAGGGCAATGAACAATGCTTACATGCTCTTGCATCTTTGAATTAATCATAGTTTATTTGAGGACAACTCACGCGTCCTTCGTTCTCGAGTTGGCTTAATTATTGTCGTTTTTATAATTCCTAGCTTTATTATTAAACTCTTTTGACGAGCTCATGCATATGCATCTTGAAGAAACTTTTGTCTACTTTGTCTCCTTTGGTTTTCACCCACCGAAAAGGATGTTTGCTTCTTTGCTTACGACGATGTGAGCATTGCCACAGACCTAAAGACAGATAGATATACGCCATCAGAGGAGGTAATTTGGGGCACAGCATGAGGCAACCTTTATACCTTAGATGATGTGTTCAAGAGAGGAGGAAATATCACGTATTGAGCAATCTTTCACAAATGAACAAGCATCACCAACAAATGGATAACAATGCTAAATAACTTTGCCATCGTCATTATAATAATACGCTTTCTTTAACAGAAGTACATAGTCTCATCATTATTAGTACTTGCTTTCGATTAATAACGCCAAAAAAGTGCATTTCGCCCGAGCATTTATTTGCAGAATGATGATACATTAATAGATTAATATGGACAATCAGAGCAAAAGGAATATATGTACTATATTGCGTGCATATGACCAAGGAATTTTTTTTAGTTAATTTATCTTTTAATATTCCTGCAACAAGTGCCTCTCAACTCATTACATTTCGTGTCAGACTGATGCTTTCAGTATGTGATAGTCTCCAAGATAATATTATGCTACAATATGCTTACACAGGCAGAAGATCAGTGTTTACGAAATGTAGCTGTCATACAATGTGATGGACAAAGGGGTTTTCATTCTCTCGTGATCTTATTGTAGTTCAAGATGGTCACCTTGATTGATTACATATTATTGAAATTCATGATTTTGTGGGTACTACTTTAGCATGCGTTTATATATTCCCTATTTTTTTCTTCTGTACGGTACTCTTTATGGGTATACAATGCAACTGCAATGCTCAATGGCGTCAGAGGCAACACCACTGAACAACTAATCATGGACACTTCTTATAGTCGAACAAAAGGAAATCAAAGTCATCACATAGATCTCCATTGTAAATTCAGACTAAAGACTGCCATCTTGATTACTGAAAGCCATTAAGAAAACTTAGGCTCATTTAAATATTATAATAATATTTTGACAAGAGAACAAGGGACAACGAAGAGGAATGTGTTCGTGATTTCCCTCTCTAGGTATTAGTATTAATATGCATCCCTTTTAACCTAAATACTATTTATTTATCAAGAGTATGAATCAGGCATGACCAAAAAGAAAAAAGAGCAACTAGTCAAAGGTTTTAATCAGAAACAAACAATGCGGTTGCCCTTCTGGTTGCCAGTACATAACGCATAAACTGCTCCACGTGAACCTTTCCTCTTATGTGCTCTTTTCATTAATAATTTAATGAGCTCTTCTCGGAGACCATACTCTTGTACGTACGTGTTCACCATCGAAGAAAAAAAATGCTCCATAATTACCAGAAAATACGAAATGAGATCCTAATCTTGAACGAAAAAGAGCAACTATTCGCAACGGTTGGTCTCAAATCTCAAACTATGGTTTTAATCAGAAATGACTGATTTCTCACAA
>JAANSQ010001296.1:0-15770 GCA_036850885.1 Lepidocyrtinus dapeste
GATATGAGATCTATATTTAATTAATTTGAAGAAAGTTTACTTTACTTAATTGTATATAGATAAGTTAGAACTAAATATATACTTATAAAATGTTTAAGATAGTTTTAAATGGCTTGCATATGAGAATTTGTTTGCTAAAAAGTGATTAATCACAAAATAGAATGAGTTTTGACTAAGGTGCACTTAGGGTATGAATACTCGATCATAAGTGCTTACTCGGCCTCTACAAATTGGACACCTATTGTCATGTCTAATTAAAGCGTATACGCATGAATCACACAAACAGACATGTTTACAAGGGTTCGACATGAAAGACACTGGTTTTTCTTGGCAGACGACACAACAAACTTTGAAATCTCCTCCAGATGAGTCTGATTCTTGGAATCTAGATACAGTCTGTACTGTTGAAGTAATCAAGTTTCTCAGTCGAGGTAAGCGTACATATGAGAGCATAACGGAGAGTACGGTTAACAGGATAGTGAACAATCGAAGGACATTCCGTAGGACAAAGTAGCGAAGTATTCGTCGAGAAGCAAAGACACATAGTACGATAACACATAGGCCTAGCAGTGATGCAGGTGGCAACTGGGTAATAAATTGTACTGGAAGGAGTACAATCCTGACGAATGTCCTTGAGAGGAGCAGGAGGACTTTGACTGGAGACAGGATTATTTGTACGAAGAAGTCCCGGATAATGTCCATTATGCACTGGGAGAACGACACTGTGGCCTGCCCAACAATCGAAAGAGCCTCCACGATCTGCTGCGGTACGGAGGAAACAGCTCTGGTAACATCTTCAAAGATAAAGTTGCAGGAATGCGTCATCGTTTGAGATATGGATTCTTTGAAATGGACACAAAAATTGGCGAGGTCGATTGCCGTGATGTAAAATGCTAATAAAGAAAGAGATGAGCAACGTTACAAAGAGTAATTCAATCCTATAATGCACTATTAATATTCGGTGGATCTAAAAACTTACAGTCAATAATCTTTTGTACTCCATAAAAAATGAGTAAGACCGCACGAGTGCCGGATGCCACGAACTCTGTGAACTCATCGTGAACGGTGGCAGCGAAAATAGAAAGTTGGGAGTATCCTTGGCCCCCTGTTGTGTAGCACCACTTTAACCCCTCCACACTTTTCCCACCGATGAAGTAAACAATGCCTATGGCAATTTCAATCGACTGTATGATGGTGACAAACAATGCTCCTAAATCCCCAATAAACCTTGACAAATACGGGTCGTAATCTTCCAGCATCCTCAAATTAGACGTCTTTCACAGTCCCTAGTAATTCAACCACGGACAGATAACAAGTCGAACTCCCAAGTGAGACTTACTTGTCAATGAGAAATTTAAACCTCTCAGTTGTGTCGATAAATCTCATCTTTACAATTTTAAATCCCAATCAGTCGGATCATTACTGAAATATTAAATAATCAAAACTGGTCGTTTAATATTATGCAAACACAATATATGCGACTGCCGTTTAAACTCCACCAACTTCCAACCTTTCTTACCTGTTTCATATCAGATTGGAGCAGGTTCTTCTCAACGTTTAAGATGGTAACCGTAACTCCTAAGGTTGACACAGTTTATCACAAAACTTTTTTCAAATTCTATATAATTGATAATCCTTCCAAGTGACTTGAAAAGATGGAACGGAAAGTTGAGTAAATTGGAAGCGTAAAATAACTTGAAACTTTGGGTATTTTTATGCAATTGGGCTTCAACACATCAACATAACAACGAAAAGTTGTTTACCGTTTCTGGAGTTTCAGTTTCGCGCTGTTTACGCCAGTATTTCAATGATTTTCAATTTAAGCTCTATGGTTGCTTAGTGGGGTAACTTAAATCACATCTTGAAGACAAAGGGATGCTTAAAAATTTAAAATTATGCATTTGATCAAACCATAATTGTTGTGATTAAAATCATTTAAATTTTTGCTTTATTTCGACATGGCAGCAATTGTGGTTTTTATAGTTTTTACATTTTTCAATACAAACTCATTGCTTATTATAGCGTCCTGCGGACTATGGCTATTAGTACTTCAGTCACATAAAATGTAATGCATTACAATATTTGGTAATATACTTTTACAATTAGCAGTAAAGTTTAATTATTTTAACTTCTTATAACTGGATAAATTAGATGTAGATAGGTATTACCCCTCAGCATTCATATAATGTATAATACTTTATCGACTGTTCGCATCATTAAAAATAAATAAATCCCTTGAGTTTATTCGAAATGGTCATCTCGCTTGGGTAAAAATGCCAATTCTAAAATATTTTCAAAGTATTACACATTTCCTTTCATAAATCCAAATTGTTCGTTAGGATGGAATGAAAGTTCCGTGAATCACAAATGGAATGTTTTCTTTAAAAGTGGCTTTGCCAATTTCCTTAAATGTTTTTGCATCGAGGAAGAGCAAGTGGTCATTTCTTTCCTTTCCAGTGTCCAACACGGCGCACATTACGACACCAGCATCTTCATCTTCCTCGTTAGCGTTTGGATCTGGAAGGAAGTAAGGCTCACCAGGGAAACTGTTTATGGTTCCTTGCCAAGTCTTTATGGTCTTCGTTTCTAGGTCAATTTTGACCAAAGTGTTTTCATAAAATCCTGGTGGTGCAGTGTTACCAGTGGCATACACGAACCTGTACTTTCTCCCAATGAAAGCTTTGTTCAACATAGGAAGCTCAAGTCCCCTCTTGGAAAATACTTCGGAGCTGAGGATAACCTGCTTTCCTTTACGGATTGCACTGGCCGTGGTATAATCCAAGCTGACTAACTCCGAGCCTTCACTAACCGTATTTATATTTTCCACGAGGGGTATGACGAACCGCTCAAAACTGGCGAATTCAGTTTCCATCTGGTGCCTATTGGAAAGAATCTTTTGGATAAAGTTGGCGTCGAAAAAGTCTCCATTGGGAAAGCGTAATAAGTCAATCACAACATGGTCCTTCTCTTCATAGCAGTTGCTTAAATGTAGAAACATGAATGGCTCATCGCTGACCACTTCTGTCTTAAATATTTTCCCAGTTTCTTTCTCAATCAGGTAGAACTTATTACGAAGCTCTGGCCTCCACTCTAGCCAGTCATGGAAGCACTGCCCTTTGGTCAATACTCCTCCAAGGATTTTTGTCACGTTCAACACGTATGGCTGTTCAATGAAGACAATGAAACGCTTCGTGAGTCCAAAACTGTGATGCATGCTCAACATGCTGGTCACTTGACTGGAAATTGTTGTAAAAATTTTGGCCTTCTTTAAAACTTCCTTGGTAGTTGGTTTACCCGTCATTGGTGGGATTTTGACAAACTATAGAAATACACCCAGGTTGATAAAACTTATTCTTGAAACTTAACGTAATTAAATTAAAATGTTCTTTGTTCGCCTTACATTATACTTAAGTCCGGTGATAAATGATGACCCGATCGTGTAGGTTGTCCCAGTTTCGTCAGTAATTGGATGAGGACATGTAAAGTTTAGTCCATAACACTTATTCGTGTCAAACTTTGTACCCAATTGTAACGTTTTATAGTCAAACTCTCGGAAAAAACAGGACTCTCCTGCGACACAGAGATTCGTGCCCAAGTTGTACATGGCCATGTTGTGGTTATCAGACATTTCCGGTATCTACAATAAATCACGTGTATTTTTCATCTGATTTGTTTTTTCTAAATTAATACTTTGAGCTTCCGGCCACTTACCAAGGTAGGTATGCATCTTGATAAGAAACTTTTGGTAGGGTCTGTTATAAAAAATAGACTAGTTTGAATACTGAATTGATAACTTGCTTGGGAAAATGTACTTATTTCATGAGAATTAACCTGGTTGTGAAGGCGTTCCATACTCACAGACCACTGCCTTCTGCGCATTATTCGCTCGCTTCAAAACATCAGTCTCGAGGTATTTCTTTTGAAACACGATTTTGGATCCATTCGTGATTTCAAATTTGGCCTGGAATTAAGATTTACTACACTCAATTCTACAATTAAGAAACTAAACATTATTGATTCGTGGTTTTTATACTCACAACACTGGAATATCCGTCGATAAAATGTCTCATTGAAAACCCATCAAAGTCATACTTGCCAGGACCTTCATGTAAACAATAGATATATAATTAATCGCTAATGAATGAAGTAGTCATGAATCTGCAGTTGGTTGTCGTGACACTTACCCACTTTCAAATACGTGCCATTCAGCCATTTGGGAATGTTCCCCTCGACTACACCTTCTTCCGGTTTTTTTGTCTCTCCACAGTTCTGATACAATCTTCGAAGATCCCTCTGAGGCATCTTGACTTTTTATTTACAATCTTGACACATGAAAACAAATAGCAAGAAACTAAAACTACCTACAAGAATCCCCTTCAACTCGAAAGCGAAATGTTTTTAATCTTCAGCGTAAATTCACTTTTTAATAACTAAAGCGTATGAGAAATGAAAACCTACAATATTAAGGAGAGCATGAAGAAAAAAAAGGGAAAGACCGGTACAGACGCTACTTCACTACTGCGTCTAGATCATCTTTAGAACGAACCTTTTTCTCTGAATTTCCTCTAGACTCTAGACGCGATGTGTTATCATCACTGCGTCAGTATGTCAGTCGTATGTTTGTAAGCCGAGTGGTGTGAATCAACCACAAAGAAGTATTAATAGTACGCCACCAGCACTGCAAGCAAAATGAGAGAACTCAATTACTATTTAACATTGCAAAATCACATCAACTCTTCTCTGGCTCCTGCAGACCAAAAAATTACTTCATTTTACTACATTTTTTAACTTTTCAGATTTCAGAAGATATACCCAACAAATATTAACATTACAGTCCTTCAGAGAATCACTTGCTTTTTGAAAAAAAAATTATTGCGAAGTTGAAGTACACATAAAAGTAGGATGCGCCAAAATGAGAGTTGGGCTGAGAGAAGTGCGTACAAGTACTCCGCACATTACATTGCATTTATGCTCGTTACGTTTGTTAATGCAGTACCCTTATCAATCAAAGTACTCGGAAAGGGTTTTGCAGATTATTAACCAAGAAAGTTAACTCTTTCATCTTTCAAACAATTCAATTCCTTCTCTTGTAATTGTAATGTAATGTAAGCATACAAAATGTGAAGTATTGGGAGGGGGATTCATACAGATTGAGATTTTTATGTTGTAGTGGACGATGAGCTTAGAGTTTACGCTGCGCTTACAGCGAGCCTCATGTACATGACGTGTGAGGATTGAATAAAAGGACAAGGCCTTCGTGATCAAAAAAAGCAAATTGTTATTGCAAAAGTTCTATTGTGGAAAAGGAAAACTGTGCAAAAAACGTATACTGAATGCCACTTGCTACAACGAACCGTTCATTCCTATGGTTTTTGATAATATTTGATTTTTTTTCAAAACTTGCTAAAATTAATGTAAGCCAAATGAGATTATTTTGACTTTTTGAAGCAGGAGTATCTGAATTAGCGGAAAAACACAATACTACATTATTTGACAAATTTTACTTCAACTGTCCCGTTATCACCATAAAAATTTTAAGTCAACCTGAATATTTGATTAAGTACATAAGTTTTGAACCTATGCTGATGAGAAGCGTGACTTTTGTATGAGGAAGTCGCAGACGCTTGTTAATGAGTTACATGGGTTATGTTTAAACAAGCCAGATTCGCTTCACTTTTTAAGCATAACGTGGCTTCAAAGTTCATAAATTGTGTTTTAAATTTTAGCTTTGTATATTTTAGGTTTGGATTTAAAAAGATGTCATATAAGAGCATGAGATGTCTAGGAACGTTAGGAAAACACACAAACATTTTAGACAAATTGCTCTGACCATTGAACTGATTGGGACCGATATTCTCTCTCACCATAGCATCATTATCATGTCAACTTGCTTAGATTTATAACAATGCAACTAACCAAAATATGGGTTACTTTGCAATGTTGCCAAGGTGGACTAGCCCTACTAGCATATCACCTTGTTCGAGCGATTCAGCTAAAGTTGTTTGAAAAATTCTATGTACTCCGACTCCACCATTAACCATTATAAATATATGCATCCAACAGCAATAGCAATATTGTATCATAACCTGCTAGATTATTCTTCTTAACGCTCTATCTCTGGCTGCTTCCCAGATTTGAACAAAAAATTAATTCATGTGAAATGACTAAATAAGAATGGGCGATATAATATTCATGTAGGAGAGTAAATAATATTGTTACAACGTTACGTTAGAGGTTCCTGTTCAAAAGCCTCGTGTAGGCAATGACTTTATAGTGCATTATGCAATTTCCCATTGACTATTGACTCTGACATGACCATCAACTACGAAAGGAACAAGAAGCACGAGCCAAAGTAATTGCCTACTTTTGGAAGTAACACAGCAAACATCCTTGTGCCTTCCTTAAACTAGTTAAACTATTTAACACAAATTCACAGGTTTTTTTATTTGATCATGACTCATGGAAAGTGAGAATTATGATTACGTAACACAGTATTATCTTTTTTCTCACAATGCGTGTGAATTTCAAGTTGAACTTGAGAAGGTTGGTGTGTTGCGCATCAAAGAACAAAAGTAATCATTGGTAACCGAAGGACTTACCGACAAAATATAGTTCCAAGAGCTCACAGCTTTAAAGCAACTGAATTTGTTAATTAGCGAAAAATAGTTTCAAGTTAAAGTCCACTCTAGGAGCACATGAATTATAAAGTTGTATACTGGGGTGATGTGATATGAGCACATGGTCATAATCATGAATGACCAAGACCAAAAAATTGCATCTGAATTGTAACTACCACAACATAGTACCACACCACACGATTAAAATGACAATGACTCCAATCTTGTCGAGCCTTTCAAAAAGCTCTTTTGGGGATGCTTTGTCGCTGTAGCCTCCAAACCAGAAGTAGATGAAAAAAGGAAAGGGAAATCCTGTCTCTCATGTCAGGTTGCCTAAGCTAGTGGGTTCACTCCTTACGACAATCATTAAACTTTTTAGGATTCCAACGTAGGGATGCATTTTTAAGAGCGAAAGGACAGAAGTGGTTACAGATTTTAGATCAGCATCCGCACGCAGGATGTGTAAAGTGAAGGAAGATCTAAGCTATCTTGAAAAAAGGTCACGGTTACTGCGGCCAGTATAAGATTAGTAGGTTACCCACATCATTTTCTTATCATCCCTACCGGTTTCGTATAATGCTCGATTTCGCTTAAGCTGATGCGATTACTCTAGTGACATATTTAACGGGATATTAATAACAGTTATGCGGTAGGAAGGTATTTGGGAGAAGGTAGAAACGACAATTTTGGGATGCAGATGATTACGTAACATTTTGTGTCAATTTTTTTTTCTATTACATAGGTATGATTTCTTAACATGATTTACCTGATGAAATATTACCTTGAATTATGGCAAACAAATGTTTCGACTTGCTCTATTGTTTTCCAATTACAAATTGTGATTTACAATTCAATAGATTTTAAACCCATGGAAGCATAATTGCAAGCCCTAGTTTTGATCTTTGGCTATTTAGCCTTTAAGTTGAAAACTTAGATGTTTAAAATGTGGGGAATAATTTCATCTTTCATTTTCTTTGGATTTCCTTTATTCCTCCCAGAATCCTCAGGATTGAAATTTTACTCTGGAGATGAGTCACATGAGTACTCTTGCAATTTCCATTTTGATCAACCTGTTAGCATCGACTGTGCATGTGTGGATGGATTGTAAGTCTGAAATTTTGAAATGGAAGGATTGTCACCTGGCAACATTCTAGCTTACTTAACGTTGGTTAATTTCAACCTGGTATTTTAGGTGGGTCCTGTATGACAGTTGTGAGGCAGAGAATTTGACTATTGCTGGGAACAAGCGGCATTGCCTCCGACTCGAAGATGTGCCGGTTTCCAAAGGTGTTCAGCTTTTGAGGAGTTCGGAGGAGCTTGTGATTCTAGAACCGGATGGAAGCGTTACGCCGAATCCATTGGGGAGAGTAGTGGATGGAAAGAGTGCCCTCATCTCTGGAACTGAATGGGTTATTGAGACCACCTCAGGAGCAAAAGTTTGTCTAGCTTTTACAGAGTCCAATGTCTACTGCTTCTTTGCGAATTCGGAAGAGGATGCTTGGGAAATTCAACGCATGTCGAAGGGCTGTGATCAGGGCTACGACTATTTTGTGGACCCCTTCAAATGCCATGCTATCGAACATGATAGTAAGTCTAGAGTCTAGCTATACATTCTTTATGCATTATGGGGTTAACTGAGAATTTGTATTTCTGAATTAATGCAGCGCATGATTTTTGTGAACACTCCCAAATCAAAAGGCGATACAAGCGGCAAGACGCTGGTGGAGAGCCAGCAGCAGCAGCGCCTCCAGCACCAACTCCAGCCGCCTCTGACGGAGGAGGAAGCACTCCACCAGGCAATTTAACAGCAGGAGAAATTACACCCGATGATGAGGACTACTTGGCTTATAACAAATCCCAGGAAGCGGGGAACACTACAGATCAATCACCAATCAGTATTGCTTCCGGTATAATGGACTACATGAAAAAAAGACTCGCGCGGATTTTAGCCGCAGACGCAGAAGATACGACCGTTGCCATTGATATATCTGAAAATGGAGAATCCAGCAGCAACATTCCGGGTTTGAACTCAAGGGGAGGCAATCCCCTAAACGTGACCTATACAAATCCCGTCTATGAATTTCTGGAGCTTTCAAAAAGGGTCACGCAGAAAACCTGTCCACCGCATTATGTCAACCCAGAGTTTCTTAATTTGGCGGTAGCTACGTTCATCAACATGCAGCAGATTCGGTTCAAGTTTCCGGAACAGTCCTTTAGGCCGAGTGGCTTTCGTCGAGTGCTCAACTTTCTTAGAATGTGTGAAGCTGAAGCCAAACCGTTTAATTTCACAGATGCTGATTGCGATGGTAATGTCGATGGAAACTATACCGCTTGGGGAGAATCCCTAGAGTTGACTATAACTTCTGAATTTGTGGACTTGGCAAGGGACCCGGTTATCGAGACGGTATGGAAAGTGTTCTTCAACGCTCATTCTTACTGCTACCCTTACTTTAATAAGACCTTGGACCACCATCGGTTCGCTACGTGGATGATACCCTTATTCCAAAATGAAATGAACGCTTTATGGTGCGAAAGTAAAATTAATTGAACCTCATTTTATATCAAAATTTTAAATATTTTTATCTTATTGATAGGGTGGAGGGAAACACCACTGAGGATTCCTTAAGTGGCCTGTTTGGAAACCAGATTCAAGTGCAGGGAAATCTGGGGTACTGTGCAGTGTCCAGTCGGTTGGATTCTGGGTATCCTTGGGATCTCCCCCGGCCAGCACAAATTGCAGAATTTGGTGGAGCATCAAACAAAACTGATCAAGGAGGAGAGGGCGCTGGGGCTGCTGCAGGACCTCCAGCTCCCGCTGGAGCAGCTGAGCCTCCGGCTCCGACCGGAGGTGGCAGAAGGAAACGTTCTGCCAAAACAGACATTATTGACTTAATTATGCAGGAGGATACAAATGATATAATGAATATGGGCACTTGCATGGATACTACAAAACCAGTTCTTTGTCCAGCTCATGTTCAATCAATTGTCCATGCACAAGATTTGTCATGAATTAATTTTGTGTACTTTCATTTTTCAAGTTGAATAAAATTTTATAATATCAACTAAGCGAAGCCCCGTCCAACTAGCTACATTTATTTAAAATATGCGTACATAATTGAGAAAACAAAATTTATTTCTGTGGTTTTTTATGTAAATATTTATACATACCTGCAAGTGTATCAAATACCGAAATATTAATAACTTAATTATAAAATGGATTATACGTGACCCAATGAGCTTTGGTCTGGTTCTGGGCTGTTTGATGCGTTGTAAAAAGCGACTTGTATGCTTCACTGGCGTTAGGATCCTTTGCGACGCTATACATTGTCAACTTTCTAGAAGAATCTTTTAAATTGGAACTTGATGCAGCTTTAGCAGATGAAGTATCCGTAGAAAGTTTAGATTTCTTTGAAGAGGGAGGATTTCCAGCCTCCCCGTTGGATCTTGATGAGGCTGGCTCGCTACTTCTAACTGAGGAAGAGGACCGAGGAGAGGGTTCTTTTTCCATACCATTGATGTTGTTGTTACTTGAAGATTCTGCTTCTACCTCACGTTTTTTCGAACCCTTCTTATTCTTTTTGGCCTGCGCTCGTCTGGTTTCCATCTTCTCCCTTTGTCTCTCCATGTCTTCGTCCTCCGTGGGATTGAGAATGATTACATCATCAAAACTGAAAGGCTTTTGGCATTTCAAACACTCTGACTTCTCCCCATTCCCTTTCTTCAATTCTTTCAGAGCCTTTTCACTCAAAACACAAGCGCAGGTCCAGATAAAGCAAAACTTAAACGTTCCATTCATCTCTTGGCCAGAGACAGGACAAATCCATTGCGACTTCTGGCAGTCAATGTAGGCATCTCCAACTTCAGCATTGGAAGAATTTGCAGTATCCCAAGCTGGGTTTTCCGTCAACTGGAGTTCCTTAACATCCTTCAGGGTGCGAATATGAGAAGCAATGGCTGGGGTTCCTTCCGCCTTGTTCAGTAAAGTCTCCAAAACAGATTCTTTGCTGTAAAGTCTACCCAACTCACAGGAAACCACCGGTGGTTGCAGAGGTTGTTGTGAGATTGCACAGTGTTTCCAGCGAAAAGCACGTTCCGCCTTTTTGTCCTTCTGTGAGGAGGGGACGTAGACAAAAATTATTATTCCCTTTTCTCCTTAATATAATTATGTGATGTAATAATGATATCATCGTTAATTTTTAAATAAGTTACTTGTTCTGGTTTCTTTTTAGTTTTTACTAATTCGTCCCGTTTGGGAATAGTTCCTCCATCACATCCCATGTTTAGCTTTGCTTTCAAGGACAAGGAACTTAACTAAAACTTTTACTAACGAAATGAAGATCTCCTCTGGCTAACAACCCTCTCTTTGATTTTTTTTAAACTTTCATGTTTACTTTTAAAGGTTATGATTCAACTCACGCGCTGCTTTTTGGGGTTACTTGAGAGAAACTTGGTTACTTTGTTAATTTTTCGACGTTCATCGCATCATTCACGAACGACCTAGCGACCCCATTTTCTTCCCAAATTTTTCAAGAATTTTACTTATACTCAGTAACCCGCAATGCCTTCTGCATTTTAGAAATCAAATTTAAACGATCATTAATATTAGTTAAGCTCAAGATCGTCGATTTGCGAGTCCAAGAATATATACGATCCGGAGTAAATAGGTACTCCGGATCTTAAGTATTTTAAATATATATATGATCAGGGTTGGGTAATTGAGCATTTTCAGTAATGAAATACTCAAATATCAATTAGTTTTATTTCGTAAAACTAGTTGAAATATCAATTGAGCATTAGCTAATTAGTTGTTTTATTTTATATGTCAGAATAATTTCTTGCAAAATGTACTGAATTTCAAGGTCCAAATTTTACTGGATTCCGAGTGATAGTACCTCAAAATCTTTTCGAAGTTAGATGTACGTAAATTCCTTAGTCTTTTTTATTCTGTTGGGCATTTCCTGTACTTTTTCACGAATGAAAATTCGCTTAGAATTGCTTAAAATAATTTTGTAAATAATTCGTATCGTGAGTAATAATTTTAAAATATTTATGCAAAGTAACGAAACAATTTACTTATTTGAGGTGTTAAATAGTAATACTTAAATATGTTAATGTCCATAAAGTATTCATCATGATGGCCAGCTATCCTCAAAATCCAAAAAATAATTAGGTTTTTTTCACCATGATGAGAGTTGACAAAAGTTTAATTTTTGGGTATAAATCAGACTTGTAATCAATTTTCGAATAAAGTTCAATTGAATATGAAAAGCTCCAAAAACATCGGGATTGAGCGAAAAAAGATTCGTGATACTCAGACTAAGGGAGATTTTTGTAGGTGTATCTGAAAACTTCATTATGGAGCAGGCGGGTCCTCTGATTTTCATCATTTGAAATAGATTGTGCATTTGACACGCCATATCCTTCGCTGACAGTTTATCATTTTCATCGGGCCGACAAAGTTAGATCCTCCATAACCTTTGTTCCCTGTATTGGAACTTGTCGGATGAGTTGTATGCATGTGATGTGTGGATGTCTTCTATAAATGTCTGCATCTAAATTGCCTCTATGAAGCTTACATGAAATCGCAACTTTCTCAATCTGTCTGTTAGTTTCATCCTCAAAGTAAAGATGGCCTTCAATGCAAGTAGGCAAACTTAAGCCAAGCCTAAGTAAGATGTTCGCTACACGAAAAGGTTGTTATTGAGTCGGCTCTTGTATCATTGGCTCATGTTACCCCAAAAAATATTCCTTATTCTTGTGGATTATGTTTATGTGATAATTGTGATAAATAAATGTGATCAAAGTGTAAACGAAAGTACTCATTGTTTTAAATTTTCAATAATAATTTATTATTGTTGATTTCTGGTTGAACTTTTTGTTCAAAATATGCATTGATTTTCTTTTTTTCAGTAGATTATATTTTTCTTGTACTTGAGCAAATCCCATTTTTCCATTCTTAAATTATTAAATTAAAATCTTAAATCGCTTTATGTACAGCACAATGTCCATAAAAACCTCTAATATCACAGTCATCAATTCAAAACACTAAAGAAGCTCACATAAAAGAGTAAAGACTTAATTTACAAGGGAGCCAATTACTGAAGTTTCTTGAAAAAGGAAAATTTATAAGCTATGCTCATTATCACATAACACCTGCTTAACCTGTATAGATAAGGCAGAAGTTCCAACAGGACCGATTATTTCGACGTAATAATCATGATACTCCAAATTGAAATCTACCAAAATGATTGTCTTGACTTTTTTCTTGCTGATACACAGTAGCTTCGAAACAAATAATCAAAGGACTACTTAAAATACCAGAGACTTATATTATACTAAAATTAATTTAAAAAACGAAAAATAGATTGTAGATTGTCCTAACCCTTAACATTCCTGAAGAAACATAGTATTTGATATTTTTGAAACTTTTCCTGAAAGACTTGGAGCAAATGTAACCTATTGAGCAAACAACCCTAGCTTGACACTACACTTTGATTTGTACAATAAAATTGAGATAAACAGTACATTTGAGAAAACACTAAAAAACTCTTAAAATAATAAAAACTCTATCGCTTAAAAAATTTGAAAGATCATCGGGCTATTTGTTTTGACACTTGATTATATAAATTGCGCTATATCGATTGATGTTGTAGTTTTCTCCTTCTCTCCTTGTTTACCAAGGTCTCCATGGATTGCTTGGACTTGGTGGACTGGACTTGACAGTTAAACTCAATGGAGAAAGCTGTTCAGTTGGAGACGCGGGAGGAGTGTAAGGCCTGTAGTCCCCTGAGATGGAGGAGGGAGTGGAGGCCGGAGATGGAATAGTAGTTGAGGAGGATGGAGGGCTCAACATTGTGATTTTGTTTAAGCTCTCGCCCAACGATACCATGATGGAGGACCCAAGCTGTATGTCGATCTTTGGCGTGGTCGCTAGAACCTTAGAGACTTCTTGGGCACAGGCAGCAAATCCTTGGCGAAACTTGTCATCTGTTCCAAGTGTTTGTTGGGCGCGGACCAACTTATTATGTTGATTTTGAAGCCTACTCATGTACTTCAAGGAAAGCTCGAGGATGTCCGCCTTTTCCAGACGCGCTACATTCTCTCCGTCGTTTTGGAGACCAGAGACCAACATTTCTTTAAGCTCGTCCAGGCATCGGTTGATTCTTGCGCGACGTTGGCGCTCAAGCAAAGGTTTTGTAACCTGAAGAGAAACAATTGTAAAAAGATATTTAGTCACTTTGCTCGTAAAACCTTTATTTTCCTCAATTCCTCAACTTTCAGAATTCCTATCGAATATTGTAATCCAATTTCAAAAAATATTTACCTTTCTGTATTGCATAGTCCGAGAGATTGGTTCAGCAGAGGGACTTTGCTGCTGTCCAAGAGCACGTGAAATGTCCGTAAGTGGAGCCATTTTATTTTCCAAAAGTAGTTACTCGTAAAAACTTGGAAAAAAATCTTTTCCGTAGTAAACTTCACAAGAGATTCTTTTTGCGTTCAACTTGTTTCTTCCTTTTTTCAACTTGTCCAATTGTGTACACTTTACCAGAAACTGTTTAAGTTTTAGTAAGCAAGCACGTTAGAAATTCAGTTTTTGTATAACTTGAGTTTGAGAGAGTTTCTCTAGTTGTTGACTGCTCGACTGTCGTTCGAGGTATGATCAGTTTGGCTCTGCACGGGCTGATTTTATGTACGCCGAGGGTTAACCGGGCGGTAAGGGGTGAGTATGCCAAAGTACGTAAAAGTGTGTTTGGCTGACGGTATTAGGTATGCCTTAAAAAACCAGCAGCAGTAGAAGCTCCAACTAACTTTGAGTATAATTCCCCTATTCTTTGAGTAGCTTAGGGTCTGGAAAAGCATGGGAAAAATAGCAGATGGTCGATCTGCAGCAAGAAAAATAGTAAGAAAAAACGCTTTTGAGAACCGTGAGAAACGCTCGACGTTCCCACGCCGCGAGAGAGAGAGAGATATCGGTGTGCACATGCTTCGCAAGATGAAAAAAAATTCTTAAGAAAAATCTTTTCCACTATAGCTATACAGAAATATCTAAAGTGGGGGTAACACTCTATATGCTTATGGCAGACAGACGTCCTATTACAAAAGAGTAAAAACTACTGGTTAACCAATTTACTGTGTAAGTGGCATGGCATTACACAGTTACTTACTTTTCCCCTCAAGATCATTTCGTATGCATGGCCATGTCTCATGGACCATCCAAGACTCCAAGTATCAACATCATCATCATTCTTTCTAAACAGGAGCAAAATGCATCTTACAATTGTTACGAGTACAACCTTATAGTAAAAAGGATCAGATTTTGAAATGAGTTTTTTTTCTCTTCTTGTCTTCCTTAACACAATTTAAGTTCCTTTTCTACCGAGCAATCAAAAAACCAGATGAATTCTCACACTCTCTCCCCGAGTAGATTGTTCGACTGAGAGTGGGTGAGTGACTAAGACCTGCAGCATCATCTACACCGCTGCTGCAATGATCCTCTGGCGAGGATGATGATGAGATAAGCACGTTTACTTTAGAAGGAATGTATACGCTTCAATGCCGTAATTATGGGCTTCTTATTACTCTTCAGAAAAGGAACAAGATTATGAGGATTGATAACGAGAAAGAAATTTTTGTCCCACGCTCGGAACAAGGACCTGTATGTTTTCTTTCCACAATAAAACAACCAAATTGACTGAGACACACACACGTACACATTGTTTAACTATTTTTTGCTCCTTTGGTCATCCCTTGGGGAATCATAAACTCATAAAGGATCATATTCTAATAGCCCTGGCAAAGGACGAATGCCACAAGAGTACGCTTTGCATGTTGCGTGCTAGATTGGAGTACATAAAAAACACACCCAAAAAACATCAAATTCCTTTGCAGCGACTGCCAGCTTGTCTTTTTCCCACACTTTCGCTCGCTCGTGTGGAATCATTTGGTGATCATGATGATTACTATGCATCAATTGTCTAATGGTCTGCTGACGAATGCGAATGAAAGTACCTGGTAAACAAAGGATAAGGGATTTGCTTGGATGGACTCGTGAGCTTAATTTTTTTCACGGATATTGCAAACATTACCGGATGTCTCGTGTTCAGCATGCTTTTCTAAGGAAAACATTTTGACTAATGTTTTGATGGAATTTTT
>JAANSQ010001297.1:0-15766 GCA_036850885.1 Lepidocyrtinus dapeste
CAATACTAAACTTTCTTCGGTAATTCTATTCTTCTTAGCAAAAATAAGGCAAAGACTCGAAGCAGAGAAAGATTATGATTCTCCGAAATGGAAGAAAAACCAGAAGAAAGTAGATCACATAATCAAGGTAAATTCATTCGGAAAGCTCATGAGATCTTATTGTCGATTATTCAACAGTCTTAATCTTATAAAATAAACTCACCGAGAGACTAGACTCTAGTAAAGAGCAGAAGCGGCAACGCATTTGAGTTAAAAGACAAAGGCTTACCTGGAGGTGACGTTGGCGTGGCAACCAGTGGGGAAAATGAAGATGTCATTTTAGTGGGGTTGGGGTTTCAAGATTTTGTTGATTGTCCATGTGAATGTTAAGGAGAAGAAAAAGGCTTAAGCGATTATTGCAGTACGCTCTAAACCATTTCTGCTCCCTTACTTTTCACACTTTCCAAAAAAATGTCAATTTCCTCTTCTTTATTGTTATATCTGTTGGGTGATTTGGATATTGGCAACCTTCTAGGGCAGGAGATCATGCTAGAATACCATTCAATTTCAAAGTCATGAGTCTTGACTCTCGTTTGAGTTTCCAAAAGTGAATAAAGGATTTTAAAAGGGGTCATGGAGAGTATATGTAAAGTTGGTTCGGACATAGAGTGAACATGAGCGTCCAACTATCGCTCAAACGAAGAAACCACTCCAATGTTTGAGAAAGGCAACTTGATTTACCCTCACGCTCAACCAGCCAGCTCATTAACCCAAAGTCCTTTCTCATTTTCAAGGAGAAAAAGATGAAGAAAAGAATACGCAATCTTGTTCATGCTATTCCTAACAAAGGAAATTAATCGGTAATATTCACGTACAGAAAAGAGCTCAGAAGATTTGCTTCATTGGTAATAACTTTAATATATTTTACCAGAGAAAATGAAAACAAAAATATGTTTTCATGTGTTTAAAACTAGAAATCGAACTAAAATGATAATTGTTTACTTTCAAAAATTCTGTGGTCTGGTCTCTTTGAACAATGAGTTTTAAAAGGGCTGAAAAATATACTTTCAAAAACTCTGTGGTCTGGTCTCTTTGAACAATGAGTTTTAAAAGGGCTGAAAAATACCGTTTCGTTTAAGACTTAGTCTGACAAAAAGGTAATTGGAGTGATTACGGTGGTCATACGAATATTATGTTGGTGTTGGCAAATGTACTAAACGCTTAAGAACCAGCTTCGGTTAGTGTTGAAGTAGATCCTTAAAACAATGCTATGATGTGATGAACAGAGTTATGGTGCATTTTTATGACTTTCTTTCTCCCCTCGCATCACATCGCACAAACTTAAAAACCATATTTTTCCCTAATGTGACACCATTTCATCATGGAGTGATCGTGATCACAGCAGCAAAACTCATGCCATTGTCTTAAAGAGACGGAGAGGAGATATGCCTGCAGGTGCCTGGGGCGATGAAATCAAGTGCATTATGTGCATGCGAATCTAGATAGACTTACTTGTTGGGACTCTCTCTCTCTCTCTCTTCATAAGAGATCTCTTTTTGTGAAAACCCGTAAAATACTTGTTAAGCTGGGAAATAAAGGGTGCTCTATCTCTAGCTCTACAATTCTGCATGTATGCACAATAATATTCAAGATGACGAAATTTTACTTAAGACTCAAGCCCATGATGAACGAAAATTCATAATTTTTTTTACAAAAGTTCCTTCCGAAAGACTACTGAAGAATGTTAGAATGTACATGCATATATGAATAAATCAATATAAAAAATTTAATAAATTGAGAAATTAAAAAGTTCAGGCAAACTCCTAACGATGAACAGAAATGAAGAAACTTGTAAAATCTCACGTGTTGACCCACATGACCATACTTACAGTTAAACAACTCATCATGTTCGCAGGTACTTTTTCTTTCTTCTTGTCCAAAATTCTACTTGGATTGGAATAAACATCTGGATAAACTCTCTTGTATGCCTACCAACACGAGACTCATGAGGGTGATGTTGTACCACGCTGTGCTAATTCTTTCCCTGGGGACTGCCTTGGATACTTCTTCATGCAGGTCATAATGAAGCCAGAAACATGCAACCTAATCTATTTCGCAATGGCTCTTACATGCGCCGTGAGTCTAACAACTGGCATTTGTGGACAAAACATTATTATTATTCTTCCAGGAAGGCACTTGAATGTTCTTCTATCTTTTAACGAATGCTTGAACTTTTATGGCGGTTGGGCTTCCAAATATTTGTGCGCTAGTTGAATATTAGGCTCGGGCAAATTTTTTTGTCAATTTTTTGCCTGAGTAGAAAGGAAATTCGTCAATGTAGTAATATGTTAGATGGCGCCCGTCCTGTGACGGGGGTTTGTACTAGTGGTATATATTTTGTCTTTGTCATCTCAACAGTTTTGATGTAGTTTTAGTTTCTCAAAAATTCTCATTGGTTGAGTTGTAGGAAAGAAGGAATACGGAGAGCGAATGGGCAGTTTGGAATGAGTGCTGGCTTGTTCGTTTTTTCTTTGTTACCTTTTGCTTTTCGTCATAACAGTTTCAACCTTGGTCGTGTAAACAAGGAAACTGAGTTTGTCCGGAGTCCATCTCTTTGTTAGTCCTTCGTGTTTCTTGTAAGTCTCTTTGTTAATAAAATATTGCCAACTTAATTTATTGTGGAAAGTCTTCTATTTATTTGGAGTCAGTTCCAATGCAAGTATTGGGAATCTCAAGGATAAACTTTTAGCTATAGTTTTTACGTCAAAACATTAAGCAAAATTAAACTTATAATCACAGTGTTTCAAATTTTTGTTTGGGACTTCTGCGTTTAACTGAGAAGCAAAAACTACAAAAAAAACTATTTTAGGGAGATAGCAGTTTCTAACTCTATCAAATGAAAAATTTTTCAAATGTCCCCTTAACATCTTTCGCTGTGCAAGGATCTCTTCGGCTAATCCATGCACATTTCAGCTAGGTTCAAAAAGAAGGGGCAAGGTAAGATTTAAGTAAATAGTGAGCGGGAAATCATAGGAGTTTAAGTTTACAAGGCATACATTGTACTACTACTTTGTTGTCATGAGCAAAACACTCAACATAAAAGCATCGCATGTTTTTCGTGTTTAACCACATACCGCGTTGCATTGTGCGTTACGAATTACGAACAAGCAATTTGGGCAGGACTCCGTCCAGTGAAAAACGTTAAGAATTATTGTCAATCCTCTTTCCAGACTGAAAACTTTACATTAGTGTTTGTATAGTTGGTTCCGACTGTACCAGGCGTGTAGCTGACATCGGCAGATCAGTAGAATTCACGTTGTCTAAGTAAAAATGGAGGAGTCACAGGAAACAGCTACGGTGGAGGAGTCACAGGAAAAAGATATGGTGGAGGACGAGGAACTCATCAAGATGGATGAGATAATAGATGATCCACCTCGGAGGGAGCTTAGTGTTGCCTACACTACAGAAAAAGATCGAAATCTTAGCATGTTTGATGGATGGACTGAAGGAGAGCAGCTAGATTTCGTCGAAAATTTACTCCTCAGAGTTTGTCACTACCAGCATGCTCAGATAAATGAGTTTCTAACTCCAATGCTTCAGCGGGATTTCATTACTCTATTTCCCAGTGAGTGAAAAAGAAAAAAAATCATGTCTCGCACTTTTCTGGAAGTGTCGCTGTCACATTTAGGAGATTGTGAGGATGTTATTTGCTCACACTTTTTTGTAAATTCTGTTTTTCACAGAAAAGGGCCTGGATCACATCGCAGAGAACATTTTGTCATACCTTGACGCCAAGTCATTATGCGCAGCGGAGCTGGTCTCCAAAGAATGGAACACAGTGATCTCGGGTGCCATGCTATGGAAGAAACTGATAGGGTGCAAAGTACGAACTGACACTGTATGGAGGGGACTCGCTGAACGTCGGGGCTGGTATGTTTAGCCAACTGGCTTTTTCTTGAGCATTTCTAACTAACTAACTAAAATAATAATTACCATCTCTTGCAGGATCCAGTATTTATTCAAGCCCAGCCCTGGCACATCTCACCCCGATAACAGCTTTTATCGTAACTTATACCCACGCGTTTTTCAAGATATTAAGGTAAGGTCATAAGTTTGAATTACCTTTGTCTCAATTCGAGTAGATTATTTTCTGCTTTATTTTCTTGCCAGAATATCGAAAACAATTGGCTGAGAGGTAATCCAAACGTTCGTCTCATCAACTGTCGTTCTGTAAATGCGGTGTTGGGTGTATACTGCGTGCAGTATGATGATTCAAAAATTGTATCAGGATCACGTGATCACAGCATTAAAATCTGGGACAAGCAGACGTTACAGTGTACCAAGGTAAGTGAGAAAAACATTCTGCAAGGGATATGGGCTGGCGCAGGGCGACTTGATTCTGACTCTGCCTCCATTGGAAAGTAGTCATTCTCATGAGCACAGAATACTGTTTCCCATCTACAGGTGCTTACCGGGCATACAGGCTCCGTTCTCTGCCTCCAGTACGACGAGAAAGTGATAATAACTGGGTCTAGTGATTCTACAGTACGCGTCTGGGATGTCAACACTGGGGAAATGGTGAACACTATCCTTCACCATTGTGAAGCTGTTCTCCACCTCCGTTTTAACAATGGTATTATGGTCACTAGTTCGAAGGTGAGGAGAACTATTTGAATTAGAAAATGTCTTTTAATTCTGGGGGAAAGTTGTAAATTGCAAAATCTTTTTGATTCCATAGGATCGTGGTGTTGCGGTGTGGGGTATGAATTCACCGACTGACATTAAACTGTACGGAGTACTGAGTGGGCACCGAGCTGCAGTTAACGTAGTTGACTTGGATGAAAAGTACATTGTCTCGGCGTCTGGCGACAGAACTATCAAAGTAAGCTTGGAATAAACAAACTCACGAAAACATCGAATTCTGCGAATGTTTCTTTAACACTTTCTTTTTTGGCTCAGGTTTGGAACACCAGTTCATGCGAATTTGTTAGAAACTTGAACGGACACAGCCGCGGCATTGCTTGTCTTCAGTATCGTGATAGGCTGGTTGCGAGTGGCAGCTCTGACACTACTATTAGGTAAGAGTGTAAAAGGTTTTTAAAACCCTTAAAATATTTTCATTTTTCCTGGATTTGGTGAATATTTTTCCCATAATTTATTCTTTCAGGTTGTGGGATATCGAATCTGGTTTATGTCTAAAAGTTTTGGAAGGTCATGAGGAATTGGTTCGTTGTATTCGCTTCGATAACAAGCGTATTGTGAGTGGTTCCTATGACGGGTACGTTAAGACATTATCAAGTTACTTATAATTATACTATCTCATCTCATTGATTGATTAAACATTAATAGTTTAATATTTGACGTGATGCATAGAAAAATTAAAGTATGGGATCTTCAGGCAGCATTAAACCCTAGGTCTCCTGCCTCGTCGTTTTGTTTACGAACGCTAGATGTAAGTTTACGATCGGTCAAATTTCGAATATATTTGGGAAATATTTTTTCAAGGCATAAGGACACTAGAAAATAATTGACCTGTGTTTTTAAATTTAAAGAAACACACTGGGCGTGTATTCCGTGTTCAATTCGACGATTTTCAGATCGTCAGCAGCTCTCATGACGACACCATTTTGATCTGGGATTTCTTAAACTGATGGTCCGAGGATAATCGTGAAATCCCAAAAATGAACTTGAGACACTGCAACTCACAACCACTTCTCATCAGTGGTTCCCCTACCAAAAGATGAATTAGTGAAGATTCAATACGTTTCTTTTATGGAAAATAATTTTTGTATACGCAATGTGACAGTCTACACTTTTTTGATTACCTTAAAATACATTTTATTTAACTCTTATGATATGGATTTGTCATTTGTTTTAACTATACTCTGACATCTCAGCACTTTGCCTCGATGACAGTATGGTAAGTTAGCTAGCCGTCCTCAACGTTCCAATTGTGCCTTCCCTTATCCATATAAAATCAGCTTTAATAAATTTTTTTAAAGATTTTAAACTACATATTCACTGTTTTGTTGCCTGATTATTGTTCTTTTGATGAATTTACTGCATGAGTTGTCTCATCATCGGTTGATTTCTGTTTAGTTTCTAGTTTCTAAAAGCCTTAACTCTTAATCATCTCAAGCTTCCCCAGAATGCTGTTCTATTTGCTATAGTTAGGTGACTCACCCCATCCTCATAAATATCTTACAAAAAATGAACTGTACAACTTTTGGGCCGTATAGATCAATGCATGAAGTCATTGGTCAAGGTTGAATATTTTTTAAATGACAAGCTGTAGCTTTAGATGGCTCAGTCGAAAGCCTTTGGTCTCCTAATAAAGAAAAAATTTATATTGACTTTTGGCCTAATTAAATAAATCCTTCCCTGATCCAAGCAAGGGGACGCAAGAATTTTTTTGTGCTGGGGACGCAAACTTTCCTTTTCACGTGGTATCTGCATAAATCATCTACTTACATGAACATAGGCAGCTTCACTCGCCTGCATCCAAGATCCAATCCAACTGTACTGATCAACATTTGTTTCCCTTTCATGTGACAGGTAAATACTAGACACTAGAGTAGAGTAGATTGGAAATGGAAATGAAAAGAACAGGACGAGCTCAACACGTGTTACACAGTGTAAAATGTAATGGAATAAATATCAATATTAACTTTAACTTTATTCAGATGACATTGTTTATTGCAGAAATCACTGAAATCAATAGCAAGGCGTGCTATGCTCTTGCTGGTTTTATAAAAAGCTTTGGGCCATTCATTAAGTTAATACAGTTCCGTCCAATGGAAGAAAACCGTTCATCAGCGCCCTGCTGTTCGTCTTCTTTTTCTTATATTATTATTATTACTCGGAATGGTTAAATGGTTGTTGTGTTTTTGGGTGGAAAGTGACTTAGATCTTTGAGAGTTAATATTCACCAAGACTATTAAACTAAACTGCGGAATATAATGACTATATAGTATATAACAAGTTGCCCTCTTGGCTAGTAGTAATTATTGAATGACTTTAAGTTTGACTCTATTTCGTACATTCTTAAAGTTAATAACTGAAATTGAATAAAAATTAAAATGAGGAACCATAGCCAATGGGACAGTGAAATCCGAAGTAAAATTTTGTCCTTACTAAAACTTAGGAACAAAAGGGAGAGCCATGGATTTGCCGAAATATTCCAACGTCGTAAGCTATTCACAGACAAAAAAAAATACTAATTATTTAGATTTAGTGTAAATACAACGGACTTAATGTGACTTTTGTGATTTTTCTTGTTTCAGATCAAAAACTATTTGAAAACTGGGCCGCCATAAAGGCCGAGAATTTGCGGTTGAGTGTTCAGGTAGAACGTGGTCATGTAGGGACGAGCTTTCTCGATGAAAAAGAAAAGGTGCATTTGCATTCATCATTTACTTATTTTCGATTTTCTTCAACTCGTTTCTATTAAAATGATTCTAATTATTGTAACAGAAAATCCTATCGTTGCAAGAAGAGTTAACGGAAGTGTACAAGATGCGGAGTGAGAGTGCAACGCATGTTTTGAGTCTTTCTGCTGAATTAACCAAAAAGCAGACGGAATGTTCTAGCGTTCAGACCCAATTATCTACTTTGTCCAGCAAGTGCTTTGACCTTGAGAAGCAAGTGCATCTTCTAGAAGCCAATGTAGCGATGTGAGTGAGTAGAATTGGTTTTTGGTAAAAAAATAACTTTAGCTAAATTACTTAAATCCAATGGGTTATCCTCCAGGTTGGAAAATGGGAACCAATTGATTCGAGATGAATATCAAGCGTTACAGTTGGCCTACAGTGCGGTGGAAGAAAACCATCATCAACTACTGATTGAAAACGAGCAATTACTTAAGGAATTTATGGATATTAAAGTCAAACATGCGGAGTTTATGAATCAGGAGAATGAAAACTTTGTCAAGTACGAAGTTACATTTACAACTTCATCAGACTTAAAATAGTTTTGCCGAAAATAGTGGTGATAACCAGGCTTGATATTTACCAGGCAAAGACAAGCTAACGTACAAAGGGAGTTAGAAGACGCTGCTGAAGAATCTAAACCTACCGCTGTTCCTCTAGGAAATGATTTTGGGGAAAATCTTCCAGATAATTCTTCCTGTGTGTCCAAGGCGACTACTTCTGGTTAAGCCTGAGCCAATGAAGCATGTGTATACTCCATCTTAACAGGTATGATAAGCTTTCACAAAGTGAGGACGTATTAAGTATGTTTCTAAACTGGCAATATTTCAATATTTTCAACATTTCTGTCTGACATTTTTCAGTTGCACGTGTCCCAACACTTCTGCAAAGTAAACGTTTTGTGATATTGAGACAATAGACATCTTAAAAATAACTAGAGCAATATAAGCTATAAACGATTTTTTCAAAGAATCATGGATTTTATACAAAATTTATCTTTGTAGTTCAAGGTTTTGTAAATTTTATACACCTTTTTTAGATAAATGTTTCGTATGCGTAAGATACTTAAATAAAATAAGTGCAATTTATCTTTTTTCTAATTTTAGGTTTGGTCTCGTGATTTATTTGCATTCAATTAATGACCTCCCTCGTTAACATGCAGAGAGTTATACTTCTTCCGGAGACAGAGTCCAGATATTCTTTCCTCGCTTCAGAGTCTAGCTTGCGAATGGAGGCAAAGTGAAAGCATACAGGTGCGAGGGCGACCACTTCCTTCTTTAAAGCCTTTCCCTTGAAGCCCATATAGCGAAACCTACGGAGCCTCCATTCTCTCAATAAATCCAGGGTGTGTTTGTATTCGTAGGGCAAGTACGGGAGGAGGCATATCATCAGAAGTGATATAATAACCCAGAGCGACGCGGTAAACAATAAAACTATGATGGGGAACACTCCCCAGAACAGGACGTTAATACAGGCTAACAGCATGAAGACTATATAGCCAAAAGTCATTAAAGCAGTGACCATCGAGTCCGTCACCTGACGAAAGTTCAAAGTGAGCACATACATGATCCTGTAAAAATCCACGTATTTTTTCAGATACAATGTCTTCGTGGAGTTCGAACGCTCCTGTAATGCTTGCAAAATATCACGCCTGAAGGCCAACACCAGAAGAAATAGTGTGCAGGTGAAGCTCATCACCGGAAATATTTCCATGAGGATGAGTAAGTAATACAAAAACATGATGGTGACATACATTGCTGAAGTGAGCACCACTTCCGTGTCTCCTGGGGCGACTAAGGATTCTACGAAAGTAGATAAGGTGTCTACCCTGACCTCCAAGTAGAGGTACATGTATGCGTGGCATACCAAAATGAAACAAGGTGCCACTGCTAAATACACCACGATCAAGCATGAAAGCACGCCCAAACCATCAAACTTCCTGTTGCCCCTCCACATCGACATCATTTCATGCACGAGAGGGTTGCAATTCAGCCATGTTATGAAGGCACTGCACTGGCGCCACACTACATTCGTAGTTGGAGTATGCATCCGCCTCAGTTTGGAATATTTATGAGTAGGATAAAGGAGTTGATGCACATGTACTAACTGATTCAGACAGAGGGCTGTATGCGTCCTCCCCCAAAAAAATGTCATTTCGAATGTGAGTACGCCACACAGCAAAAGACAGAAGAGTAAGTTGATTACCCACTTGAGACATTGGTTGCTTATCTGTTTCCACAAACCGTACAAGAATAGATAGTGATAAATGCCTAGGAAGGGTAGAAAAATTAGAAAAACTTGTAAAGTCAAATTCCAAATGAGTGGAGTACTCCAACCTACAGAATTAAATTTAGAATGGGGCTTGTCCCAATACAGGAAAAATTTGTGGAACCGTACGGTCCTCCAAATATAATCCTGCAGTTCAATGGCGTACAATAGGAGCACACGTCGCCTGGACATCTTGGACTCTAGAACGTTTCTCTGGAGTCAAGTCCATATCTGAAATGATTTTACAAGGTATGGTTCCAAGGCTTTACTTCTGTTACGTTACTCTTTATTCAAAATTCATTTTTAAAACATTAATTTTCCAACTTCGATCAAGGCATCAATACAATTTGTCTGTAGATTGTTTGGATTTTGATATTATTCGCTTCAAATTTGTTTCATATTCCATTTTATCATGTAATTCAAATGGAGGTCACGATGATAAATTGCACTACATAATTACTTTTGGACATTTGAAATAATATTGGTTCGATAGACAAAACGAAAAAATTGATTGCTTGCTTTTAAAGCAATTAAGTTTTAAATTTTGTAGTCTATTTCAATTTTATAAAATTCATTTGGACGAGACGGTAGCTAAATGTGTGTCCAGTCAGTGTAGAAATAGGTAGGTGGATGATGAACTATCGATTAATGTTTTCTATTTAATTTCTTTAATAGACATGCGGACACAAACATAAAGTCAATTTAAAATTCTGTTCCAGAGATCCCCAATAATTACTAAATATTTTTGACTTGAACTATCATATGAAGCAGTCGTACTTTCTATGGAGATTTTCCTCCTTTGTGGGTCGCGTTTCATGTACTTCCTGGTCCTACTCAATTTTGCTTCGCTGGCTTACGCCTGAACGCATATGATGAAGTAAGTAACCGTGACTCCAACAACCTACAACAAAGAGACGGCATGAGCTTATGGTCAAATAAAATAATGATTGCTCATAAATTTAAAAAAATGATTTTGCTTTCTCTTGCATTTGCAACTAGCGAATATGTAATTCCAAAGACGTTGTTCGCCTTAATAGCCACGTTGTTAGACTCCAGCTCGTTCAGCAGAAGATACAACTGTTCGGAGCAAATCTCCCATCTATTGTTTTCCTCCGAGAGCCACTCTTTCAGGGAGCTAACCTTGTAGGCCACATCAGCCGAAAATAGAAGGATGACGTAAGCCTCCAAAAAGTAAAATCCCAGCCCGACGAGGTTACTCCAGTTGCTAAAGTGCTCTTCGAAGATTTCGTCGAAGCTCACTGCATAGTCTAGAATTGTTCCGACGAGAAAGAAGGTGATATTGAATCCTAGTAAGGAGTTTACCTCCGCACATAACGTCTTCAATCCATTGTACTGTTGCAATACATCTCCCCACTTGATGGCGGACTTGAGGTTCACAACCATATGCTTGTCAGTTACAGTGGCGATTACTTTGAAATGGGTAGGTTGAGGTTTTTCTGGAGAAATAGGAGAGCCTGTGCTTCCATCCAGACTAGCACTGAAGGTCTTGGCTGACAACCAAAGTGTCATCACTGGCGTAAGTATTAATAAATCGCAATATGCCCCGAATAGTCTCCGGTGGAAATTCCCAATGCCGGAAATAACGACAAGGAAATAATTCCAAATGATAAAGTCTCCAATACACTGAGATGTTGATGACTCAGACAAAAAGAATGTAAATCGACCATGGTACATCATTTTATCCCACCAGCTCGTCAAAACAAGTGGATTGGTAGCATTATTTGCATTCCCTAAAGATCGAAGTTTTAGTCGTCTCATATCGCCATTGTATGCCAAGCCCCTTCCTGTGATCCAATCCATTACACTGATGGCAACATAAAGAAGGCAGCATGACACCGCTACAATCTTTTCCAACTTCCAGAAACTGTTTTTGGTTTTGAGTGTACCAACTGGAACGTGATTTTCTCCATCTACTATGTAATTCAAAATATCCAGGAACTTCTCCTGGCGAAACCAAAGTTGTCTCAAGACACAAAGTTTTGAAGCACAGCTTACCAACTTCAAAACTGTTAGAAAGTACATGGAGGGATTCTTCCTATGTGAAGGGTCCGGATATGCGAGTCGTAAATCATGCAAAATCCAGGGCAGTCCGCAAACCAGGAAAATAATGCAAAGGAGAGTGTGTGGGGCGAAACGATACAGAGCGAAGAACCCTCTACTACCTGCCTTGCCCTCCTTGAAGCGAAAAGGGGATAGCAACAAATAGTAAGAGAAGTCAAAGTAGCTTTTTAAGAAAGTGGCCAAACGCCTACGCTCCTGGATCTCCAGTCTGGAATGGAAATGCTTCGGGATGGAATCAGATTCCGAAATTATCTGGATTTCGACCGGGTCTTTTAGAAACGTTTTCATTTTAGAAATTAGACTCCACAATATCACACAAAATGGAATAAATATGGTACTGAATTTGTGTAAAGACTGAACCTTGGGTTACTAGAATGATTTCAAGGCGTTCAAATAATTTATTTAAATGCTCCGTGAAGGATTGTTGACTTAATGACTTCCCGTGTGTTTGCGAAATGGGAGTATGTGTAATTTTGAAGAAAGTAATCCATATTATGAAATAAACTGGGACGTGAAATAAGTTCCATAAAAGTCAGTCCATCCATATTATAAAGTTTGACAATATGAAAATTATTTAATTGGATTAATTAGATGCGTGTGTGCTACTTAAATTTGCAACGTCGCATTAGAATTTCCAGAAATTATCGTACATTTTATTTTTAATTTCCTTGAAAAGTTACTGAAATAAAAAATGCGTCAAAGTGTGGCAACAATGATAACATGTGGTTGTGATGATGGGTTGAATTATCTTATGCAAATTTGTTCTTGTTCTGTTCTTCTTGGAATTCAGTCATATCTCATGAGTCACTCTTTCATTTATTTTTCATTTCAACACATTTTTCACTCTTGATTTGCTCATTGTAAACGTTTACCTAAGATCAGCCAACAAAGTTGACAAAAATAGAGCAATGCCACGAGATAAAGACTACTGCATGTATTATTGACGTTACCATTTTCCGAAATCTTATCAACTTTATATGTAACTGTAAAATACCAAGCAGTTTAAAATTAGTTCATAAATGGATACCTACAAAACAATTTGGTGAATCAGCAAACCAAAATGTAGCAGTTTGCCAATTTTCGTGAAAATTGGAGTCATTAAGTCAGGGACACCTTTGACAGCGCGGCGTCGCAAGTAGGGAAGACAATGACTTTGGAAATGTCATGCATTGGTATCTGTACTACAAATTGTTGAGCCAGCTTCAATGCCCGTAGTGGCCAGAGTAGCTTTTCCTTTGTTGCAACAGCGACAATGATACCATGTAGAGAGTCTACAACAAGCAAGAATCTGTTTAGTTTCTTGCAGCAACCCGTCAGCCTCAGTTCGAAAATCTTTAGATCTGTAGTAATAAATGAAAAAGTTGGAGGAGCTATTCAAGGCCACCGAAAATATGAGACAAAGATGCAGCTCGATGTAGGCTACGAGGGTGAAGTGTATCACCAGGATTTGGGCTAGTGGGCCCGTATTGCACAATAACAGGATGAGAATCACAGGAAGAAACATTTTGGTCGTTTTGATCTCCTTCTTTTCAGTCAAATTCATTTGCTTCCTTTGCCGCTGGACGTTCCATAGCTAAAATATATCGAATTGTTTCAATATGTCAAACGAATGAATTTAAAAATTAAAATTTTTTGAGAAAATAGACAAATTAGCTTACCTGTAAGTATGACAAGAGATTCATAAGTAGTAACAGAGGAAGTGGCATCCATTCATCAATTTTGTAGTGGATTCCATCCAGTGTTACATAAAACAGCTCGTACATGCTAGTGGAGCGTAGAAGGTATTGGAGGTGTTGTACGCTAGTAATGGTGTGGTTGCTTCCCCTCCCGTAGACATTCTCGTCGACGTAGTGACTGCTAAATCTCGCAAATGAGAATAGAGCTGAGAATAATATCACTGTCACACAGCATCTTCGAGTCGTTTGAATGGTGAAAAGATTCCTTGCCCGAAGTGGAAACGTGACCACGACAAAGCGTTCAATTGTAATTAGGACTGTGATATGGATAGACACTGATCTTCCTGTATAATCACAATTAAAATTTACCAAATAGTCTTTCGTGTATTTAGTTATTTGTTCATTTATTTTTTACCAAGCAGTAGGCTGAAGTAGGACCAAAGGTACCAATTTTGAACGAGATAACCTCTTCCGGTCCAGTTTCCAAAAGCGAGTATGGAACTTGTAGAGGATGAAATGGCCACCGTGCAGCATACCAAGTCAACCACTCCTAGGAGGAGGAGTAAGTAGTTAAAAGGGCTTCTATTCATTCTAGCGGATGTTCTTCTCTTCATTATGGTGATAATGAGTACATTTGTAACGGTTCCACAAGCCCCTACCACTAGTGTAACTATCCATAATGACACGGAAACCTTGTAGCCTACCGAATCATACTCATCCAGTGTGGAACTAGCTGGGGAAAGTAAATACCGACCGATGATGGGACAGAAGATGCAAACGTTGCTATTGTTTACGGCACAATCTACTCCTGAGTTGGGTGCATGAAATAGTTGGCATGTCAGAATGCTCAAAATCTCAGTTTCTGTTTTATTGCTATCCATTCTGACACTGATCTGATAGTTTGACAGGGTACACTGCAATGGAGATAAATGAGCTGGGACAACTGACAAGAAAAGAATTTGGGATGGTGCGATGACTCCGTTTATCGTGTGTAAATATTTGGATTGCTCAAAGCATCCTGCTGTGGTTCCTTAGGATAACAATGTTAAAGTAAACCCTTTTCCAGGATATTGCAGTGCGTCATCCGATAACCACACTACTTATGAGTAGGTAATGACTCAAAAGGTCGACTAACGAAACAAAGACGAAACGGTAGTAGTTCAATGCATGGAGCGGAAATTGTGGGAAATAACTTGAACATTTGGCTTGCCAAATGAACGGCAAACTTGATGGATGAATATTTAAGTATTCAACTACTTTAACAATTCTATAAGGTATGTCTAGAAGAGAAGGAAGAAGTATAATTTTCAAATACAATACAGAATTTGATGTAGAAAAGTCGATAACATTAAATGTTAAAGAGAAACTTAAGCCATTATCTATGCAGGCTAACACTGGAGAATTTGTCGTTATTCTTGTAGGAATGCTTTGTCTCTGTAGGCTCTTCCAAAGACAAATGCTGTTGATTAACTCCAGAAAATCGCATAACGTAGGCATAATCTCCTTCTTTTACGGTTCAGATGTCGTGACCCTTTGAAATCTGTTTTCGTCAACGTTATCAAAACATATTATACCGCTTTATCATTATTTTCAATGAATCAGTTTGAATCTCATAACTTCCGCTACTTATTTAAAGCATTTTGTACATGGAAGCTAACAAACATTCAAAAACTTTAACATTCTATTAGAACTGTCAATGTTTTAAAGTGTTTAAGACTGTGATCAGAACCGCGTTGACTAGAACACTAAAAGTCAACCCTGAACTGATCACTGACAAGTGTTCACTCCTTCGGCTTTATATACCCGTATCACCAGTATTCCATGAAAAAAGAAAAGATTCTCAGAATTTACAAGTTTTCACAATGCATTCGTTTCACAATGTTTTTTCAGAACTCAAGCGTAGGAAATCAAATGGATTAAAATGATGACAATTTTATACTTGCATTTTCCTTTACTTTTCGTTCATGTTTGATTAATTGCAGACTCTAAGTACACTTGAAATCGTGACTCATTTTGTAATGCGATTGCTTTTGCTAAGCAAATTTAGCAATGGCTTTAACTAACCTAAGTAAATACCTATAGCTATTAATGAATGAAAATTTAAAATGCAGGATTTCATCACATGTCAGTTTTCATTTTAACGTTTGAGTCCATCCGTAGACCATCGCCAGTGTAAAAACATATTAGGTAAGGAAAACTGAAAAGAATGCTCAACCATAGAAAGAAAATTCCAAGATAGTTTCTAGGCACTAGTGTCACCTTGACTCAAAAATTTAGTACACGATGAAATAAAATCCTTCAAAGACTTTCAGGGATTCGTTCATCCATCTTACT
>JAANSQ010001298.1:0-15760 GCA_036850885.1 Lepidocyrtinus dapeste
CCTATCTTCGCAATGCTCAGCTATGTAATAAAATCATTAAAATCACCCCCGTTCATATGCTGAAAGTATGCACAAATATGTACCTCCGACCTCCGCTGCCCCCGATTCAATCGGTTCAATGAATCGTAATTCCAGCTAAGCAATGTGAAACAATGAAACTCTTAAACGGAAAATGATACTAGGGATGACTAATAAAATATTTGTGATAAAATATATTGGTTATAGCCTTCATAAATGGGTAAAAGTATCATATGGACTATGAAAATTTTTTTATAAAAATTATCCCAAAAAGCTTATTGATGACCAGTAGATTAGCGTTTTCTAGCTTTTTTTATGCATATCATTATCATTTAACCCTGTTGTTTGTATACTTGGTAAACATATTGCGTATGACATAACCTCTGCGAAACGTAAAAATGACAGCCGGCATTTATGTATACAACACATACGTCGATACGTCACTTGGTCAATTATTGTTATGATTTGCCTTCACGTAGGCATCTCGTAAAAACTTGAGACACATTCATTGATTTCTAGCTGTTTTTTATGAATTTAAATAAGTATTAAAATCAGTTTAGATTATTTTACATCAGTAAAACATCGAAAAAAACTAAGTTTCCTTTTAGTTTTTAGTCTTATCCCGAAGAAAATCATAATAGGATTTAGCATCAAACATAATATACTTTCTTAGCAACTTCTATGAGAATACAAGCAAAGATGTGAAATAAACGCTAAAAAAACTAAAAGCCGCTGTTAAGTCATAATCGCTTTCTGGATTCAGATTTATGGGCCTTAATCTGTGAGACAATATGTAAGACTCAGAAGAGGCGGCTTAGGAAAAGATGCTACTTGTTATTTTTAAGACATAAAATAGCATTGTTTCCTCCAGCTCAGTGCAAAAAAAATCGATTTTATGATGAAACAAATACTACTGTATAATAACTCAAGAGATAATTTTATTAAGCAGTTTGAGATTTCACGAGCAAATTATTGAAAATAGAAACATTGTGCATATAAACATTTTTGTTCAATCATGCAAAAACAAATGAATCCCAATTTAGGCATTCTCACTATTCTCAGATTTGTATACTGTAGGTGAGCTTGGGGCATAAATCTCAGGATGAAAAATTTTGATTTCTGTACGATCCAATTCCATTTCCAATTTCTTGTCATACTCGAGTCACAATGAGTATATTTTTGCCAAAGTTCATCCAGCCTGGTCCTGAGGTCTTGCAAGGAGACAGTACATTCCTTCGTTTTAGCAAGAGGTCTTTATTACAACTAAACCAGGGCGAACTCCACTGAGGAAATTTGCATAGGTTTTTTTTAACACAATATCTTTATAATTGTATTTCCTGTTCCTACTCAAATCCAAACTGTTTACATCATAGGTAGGCACAATGCTCATCAGAATGTCTGGAATCATGTCGTGGGAACGTCTACGGGACCGTCTCTTTACTAAGGTAGATAACTCCATTAACCCTGTTACACGAGAGGATCTAACGGGTTCATTGATTTACTTTTGATTTAGGTACTGTCCAGCGAAACTCAGTGAGAGGAAGTCGAGCTTGTATCATTTTCTTATAATGATGTTGCACACAACTTACGTAACTATATTAAGTAGGAGGGGTCTGAATATGGTAGAGGTGAAAATATTTAGCATGTATGATACGTGAACTTTTTAAAGTTCTGGAGCTACCAAGACCTTTTCCATGTATTAATATCTTGGAGTGGGCCGGGTCCCGAAAGGGAGGGGGTGGTTACGGTCCGTTCTAGTTTGGAACGCAATGCATAAGTTTTTTTAGAGGAAAAGTAAGATGTATTAATGAAAGGCTTGATTTGATAAATTCTTTATTTCTACATTCCCTTTAGGACGAAACTATATGAATAAATTAATAAATGAATGAATAATTCAACGGAAATATTTAAAAGAAATGTCAAGAAATAAAAGTTTATAGCTATAAATAAGCTTTGTTAGTTCAAGATGCCGCTTTCAAGAATGTCAATAAAGCCATGAATTAGAAGGCATTTTTTTACCAAACACATCAATGACTTCAGACCCCCTTCCAATTCTCAGTAGAGAGATTAACTTGGCATAAATTTCTGAAACAAAAAGATCAATTTTTTGCAACTTTTCCTCCCTTCCTAAGCCAGATTAACTTGTCAACGGTCAACATTTATCTTCGGATGATATACAAAGAAAATCACGCCATTTTGGTAAGATGTAAAAACTACGGTAGTAATTACTTTAAGTAAAGAACCCATTTGATTTTTAAACTGAAATGCAGTGGAACTTCATTACACCGGCAGTACATACTTTAGCGGAACATATTGTCAGACGAATTCTCGCAGCCCAAATTTATCTAATGCATGCATGCTGTGGCTAAACCAAACTTCAGTTATAACGGATTCGTACCTATTACAGCCAGATTTTATTTTAAGCCAAAATTGAAAATTTCTTGCGCTATATACCGGACAAGACGTGTTTTGGAAAGTAAACTGCAGATAAACGACGTTTTAAAATACTTTTTGTGTCTGCTATTAATGTTTTGTCTATTTACCTACCTTGATTTACGTAACTTGAAAGATTTGCATGATGCTTTTAGGGTTACCATTAGATTAAATATTTAAAGGACAAGCATGTTGACCAGTATTTTTCTTCACACAGGCTTACTCATAAGAATATTTTTAACAAATTTTGTCGACAAAAAGTTTCATGGTGTTGTTTGAATAAAAAGGCCTAGCTAATTAAATTATTAAATGCTTTCAAGGGCTTAAAATATTAATCGATTAAAATAAATATTTATAAGCCTAGATTTTAAGGATTAAAAATGTATCGAATCATGGTTAGACGGTAAAAAAGGTTTGTATGCAATTCGGAAGACAATTTTAACCACGTATGGAAATGACTTTATATGATTTAATATAATGGAAACGGCCGGTAACAAACTAATTCGGTATAGTTATACCGGACTTTATTTATTACGGACAGTTTTTATGTCGCCTTGAGTGTCCGCTATAGTGGAGTTGAACTGTAAGTGCCTATCTTGTCAATACTGTTCTACTCCATTATCATCAATAGTATTACATTTAGATACAACTTAAACATTGTATAGTAGCTGTTCAGTTTCAAAAGCAAGTTATGTCTTGTACCGCCCTTCCAGAATGTAAATGTATAGGGATGCATGGTACGATTTCGCTTCATTTGCGAATTGAACGGTGATGTTTGCACTACCGCTTTTCCTCCTTCCGAGCTTCTCTCGTAAGCACTAGCCTTAGTCTACTCTTGTCAGCTCAACCACAGACAGAAACAATCCGTGATTGCGAACAGTTAGACCTCCACCTCCAGACTTCAGTTGTTCTTGGAGAAGGTTCAGTAAGCACTAATCAATCAGTGTTCAACTAGACTTGTGCTCGAGTGAAGGTAACACTTCCAGTGTTCCAGTATTCATAAAAAACTTTGTTGAAGTTTTAAAGCACTTGATTTTCCTGAGTAGGCATTACACCTCATCTCAGCTTGCCCCGATCTTCAACCCTTAACACCAGGAATAAAACGTCTAGAGCTACTTCATTCGATTGGAGGATCTGAATCCTTTAAGAGGGTAAGTAGTCATATTCCAAAATTTCGATTTCTAAATACAAAGTGAAAAGTGCAATCTAAGGTGGTACCTAATCAATGGCTCGGTGGAGTCATAAGGTGGTGTTGTTGTGAAATTGTGTAAATAAAAATTACATAATTGATTTATATTGTTATTCTTCCCAGCTTCCAAAGCACGACGGCTTCCAATCAGCGTATTGTTCCAGCGTGGCAGTTTCTTAAAGAGGGGTGGTAATAGTACATACCTACGTGGGTGGTCTTGGAACTAAGTAGCAGTGGAATAGTACAAGCCAACTCAAGCCTAGCTTTCCAAGAAATCCTTTAGACAGTTTCAGTGCCGACTTTCAGCATGACTAAGGTAAGCCTAACTTGGTTCACCATTTTATGGCATTTTATTATTCACGTGAACAGTTCAATGATTGGAGCGTTTAGCATGAAAATCGTACAATACCGATTGTGTTGTTCGAGAAAGTGGGTGGTGGGTGCAAAAGCGTCACCCTTTCATACCTTTAAACCCCTTTACATAATGATTTACGTCAGGAGGAATTCATTTTCATGATGAATGATTGGTTTCTAAATTTTGCATAACCCCTGTCGCCAAACGAAATTTTGGCAAAGATAACCTTCCGTTAGGAGTTCGTAGGGAACATGACGGTTAGATATTTTAGCCCAGATAAATATTGCCGGTTTACCTAACTGAGCCAGCAAAGTTATGCATTGATTTTGAGGTCTTTTAAATCATTCGTTGGTCAAACGACTTCAAAGCCCTGCGCCAATTCACTTCAAATTTCATGCTAATATTATCAGAATGACCCTCAGTCCTTAATCCTTATCGAGAGCGAATGAAGTGAAGAGTTAATAATAATTTAAATGATAGCGGCTAGCATGTGATGACCAATTTTGTCTATAAAAAGATGCTAGTCGTTTTTTCTGATATATTCTACTCGATCCATGAAAGGCAGTGAAACAAAGTTGAATCTGAAATTCATAGAATTTTCTCGCAAGTATTTACTTACTTAAAAACCTATCGTTTGCAACATGGTTGAAGAATTTATCGTTCTTAATAATTTGGAGGGTAAAGTATGAAAACGATTTTTACCTTTCTTTGTAAAACATTGTCGCTGTTTAGACTCAACAACTATACATACTGTTGGTTATAATAGTATATTTTACAAAATATGGCTAAGTTTTCCTAAAATGAGAAAAGCCAAGCCATACTTTAGCATAGCCTACAGTTGATGTAATGCTGATAGGTCGGTGAATTAGCGCCTTTTATACGGCAAAGATGGTCAAGTGAAAGTATGAGGTTTCCTTAAACCATGGGTCTAGACTTCTAATCAACATTAGCAGTTAACCGCAGCGCCCCTGGCCAAAACCTCAGTCAAGGCAATGCAATTTATTTTACCCGCCATAGTTTTTACATGGAGAAAATATTTAACATCTTCCTCGAATCAGTTACAGTATAGTTACTCAATGTATCCGTGATTCCAGCAATGTAACGGTTAACATTAAAAGTTATGCATTCATATTTTTGGCGGGAATTTTAAATCGGTTTTTTATCTAACATGCCTGAATTAGTGAAACCACAGCTACGTTTCCTCAAGTCACCGCACCGGCTTTATTACATAGGTGAGCATTTAAGGTCATTGTACTGACTTGCTCGTCGGTTACGTATCTGCTTAAACCCCATGCGTTTAAATATCTGAAGTCACTGACAAAACAACCTGATTACATTTATTATATGACATTATCGGTTACCAAAAGATGCCAAAGGTCACGATAATATCGTGTTCCATCATACGATACCTCATTCGTAAGCTCTTACGCTACTGTTCCCAAACTAACAATAAGCACTGGCACCGGAACTGCGTTCATTACAATATAAGAGTCCGAATTCCTAAAATACCTCTCTTAAACAATTTAAATCACTCTATCAGTCTTCGAATTTGGAATCATATTTTAGCTAATTATTCAAAAATTTAGATATTTTTAAATACCCTGGTGAAACACTCCAAAAAGGTTTATTCATTAATGGTTTTTAAAGCTTAAATTACTACCAATCAGATCATTTCAATACTACGTAAGTTAGTTAGAGCCCGGTTCGCATGAATTCAAACGAAGTATTACGAAATATAGTTCCACATCATTTTATTTACCTAAAAACCACATTTTTAGTGGAAAGTTATTCAAGACGAATACCCTTTTTAATGCTAATTTTACTTGGACATGAACAGAATTAATTTTTCTAAAGTATACAAAATAACCCTTGAAAAATACTAGTTGCAGTTTTTTTGTTCAAATGATGGAAACATTCATGCTTTTTCAATTCAATTGTTGGGGGAATGTCCTAGATACGTAGGTGCATTTATTGTGAGCAGCGTGTGGCTTTCCGGATTCTTCTATAAATTTTATTTTTAACTAATCAACGCGTCTCTTAACAGGCTTATATTGAATTTATGTGTATAAGAAGCCTGGTGATTATATGGGATGATTTTAATATTTTCGCGATAATTTTTGAAATGTTGACTCAAAGCGGCTCGAAGCTACAAGTTTGACCAAGGTATTCCCAATTCTTTTGCAACTAATTTGGACTGATTTGAAACAACGGTACAAACCATACACTAAAACACCAAAAATGTGAAATAAGTTAGGACCTCATAATTTTCATTAATTTGAAGTATTCGTTCCTTCATAGCCCTTCCTACTTGGTACGTATGTACCTTTCAAGGGAAATATTATTTGGCCACTCAAAATTTAAAATAATTTTAACTCAAGTGCTTTCCAAAGGAAAGAAAGGATAAAAACCGCAGTAACCAGAAAGTTAACTTAATTTTGGTAAAAGAGTTTAAGTAATATTCCATTTTTCATGCCATGCATGATTTGTGCTTTGAACAAGCTCTCAACTTAAGGTAGTTCCAGGGATGAGTTGAGTCATTCATACATTTCATACATTTAGGTATCTGTGGTATGCACTCTAGCACGTTGACAGCCTATTGAAAAGTAAACTCTCACTTTTTGTCTTCTTCTCGAGTTGGATCTTTCTAATGAAAAGGTCGTCAACTTTATTGAGGGATAAAATTTTTCATCACTTCTCATATTACCAACACCGTCGTCGGCGTAAGTCCAAGAAACTAATCCCTTTTAATGATGTACATATATTACACTACGCGACATAATTTCCGTAGAGCTTATCCAGCTTAATGCGTAGTAAATATTTACATTGTGTTAGTATAAAGGGGCAGGCAAAAATCTCCAGTTTTGCTAAAAAGAAAGATGTTGGTTCTAAGTGTAAGGAACTCAAAAGTACAAATCTAATTATTTTGTATGCTTCAGATTTAAAAAGTCTAGAAAAAGCTGTACTAATAGCAATTATTTTCTGATCTCTTCTTTATGCTATAAACTTGATGGTCAAGCTAGAAATCGCATGAATTGCGAGTTAATTCCCGAAAATTTGCATGAGCTTACGCAAGCTCTTTAAACTGGAATGGGGTCTTAATTCTCTCGGAGGTCACTCTTAAGCTTAAGTTCATGGAGTACTTGCCTCAAAGATACATATGCTACTCAGCCAATATTTACTAGACTTTGATCTTCTTATTATTTTAAAAACTCATTCTTAAGATTGTTCAACTTCAATTTTGCTATTGTATGAAATTTCTATTTTGGCATTTTTATATTTTACCCGAAATGTGATACCAATTTACACGTATTCCTGATCCACTGACGAGGAAAATGATCTTCTAAAGAAAATGAATTTTTAAGATGTGAGTTTCCAGGATGATATGTACCACTCCATCTTGGATAATATAATTTCTGTCAAACCGATTTTGGCCAGAAAATACCCAAAATTCACATTTTCAAATCATTTTTCTCCTAGTTCTTCATACCATTAGCATCATTATCTTCCTAATAGTCATAATAATGTTAATAATAATCATAGTCATAATAATTAAATGTTTTCAATACTATTATGGTAAAGTATTAAAATGTAGGATGTAGGGCAAATGCATAAAACATCAGACACACGCCTTTTTCCCCGTAGATGTAGCACGTAGGTGGTATCTCTCAAAATTATTACGTTCAGCTTAATCCACTGCAATGACGTTGCATATCATTTCACGGCAGTAGGATTAAGAATTTGAGTACACCGTTGTGATTTCATTATAAATTATGGCTGATCTATTTTTGAATGAATGACTGACAAAGAGATTGTAAATTGCTAGCTGCAAACGATGGGATTCATTACACCTTATTTTATGTATGGGCGTGCGACACCCCACAACGTATAGGTTTACATGAATGCATAATCAACAGAGATTATATCCTTAGGATGAAAACAAAGCCATTATTTTCTTATGCCAAAGCAGAACATTTAATTAGGAAAGTACAAGCTCGTTTATATTCGATGATGAATGAAGTGCGGCAGTGTTGTTGTTACTACGTAGTCCTGATGTTTGGCACATACTAATTACTTTAAGATTGTCAATAGGTATTTAATTCGTAATTTATGAGAGTATATAAAAGTTTAAATATTTACTACTAGTGTTACGCAAGGACTAACCAAGAAAAATATATGTAGATTAGCACCCTACTGTATATCAATCCTTAAACCGAGCCAAGCGTAAGCAATAAAAAATCAGCAGTAAAGCTTCTTACTGTGTGCTTACATGACATGATTTGTATGACACCTTATCGTGTTCCTCTTGTCCAGAGGAAAAGCCGTGTGATATGATAACGAGGAGATGGAAAAGGTTGAGCTGCATAATATGCATAATATATTCGTTTATGACGTGACGAGACGCGTCGTGAATGCCAAAGACTACCAATGTTTACCAAGTTACTCTTTAGATATGACTAATCTATGGGGACTCAATCAAGCCATGTATACTCTCCTCATATCATGTTATCCTCCTTGAGATAGCTTTGGAACTAATTGCCTCCACAAATCAGACATCACACAAAATTTCCAACTCATACAAAATTATTAGGCATAAACAAACGTCCAGCTTCACGTGGGCGTTCTGCGGGTGAATCGGGTGCAGTTAACAGTTTCTCCTAGCCTTTCATTTCGAGTGGGATGTAACTGACCAGAAAAACATGAAGACAGTTCAAACTCTAAATTTATTGTTTCAAATTCTCATCTTGGCTAAGCTTTGATGTGCTGTCATGCACTCCGGAAAAGTCCAGGTGGGTTATAATTTCATTAATTATAAAACAGCGAAAGCAACTAGCTTAAATTTTCTGTATAGAGTGTATATCGAAACAGATATATCTTCTGCAACTGCACCAAGATCAAGCCAGCATGGTGAATCAATGCAGTATTGTTTAGTATTGCTTAGGTACATGTGCTTAAGTTTCAAGTACTTTTCCCAGGTACAGAAAGTCAAAGGAAACCAACATTTTTTGATAGCACCGGTGCATTATATAAGTTTTTACCTACCCTAATCTGAAGCTGGACTTTCATGTATGATATTTCTTTAGATGGACTGGAAAATGCATAAAAAAGAAAGTCTATACAGTTCCATACGAGTTTTACTCATTTAATCTGCCAAATGTGAAAAACTACGGTGCGAGTGAAAGTTCACTATAAAATATCGGAAATGATCTAGAGGAAAACCTGGATCAAAATGCATTTTTCAGAAAAATTTTTTTTGTGTGAGCATCACATATTTACACTCAGATCCCAAGACGAAGCTCATTAAAGTGAGTATAGTAAGCAAATACTTTGGTGGTGCTGCTACGTAAACATGAAATTGAAATGTGCTGTGTACTCCTACAATCATATAATTCATATACCAAAAGTAAAACGCGTAAGCCTCGGGTAAACTTTTTCTTGGTATTTGCTCCTTCAGTGGAATGCTATAAAAAAGTTTAGACTGGAAGGCTACAGCTAAATTACTACACAGAGCATGTTCACGTAAACACATTATTTTTTTCTAGAGTAAATTTGTTAGTTCAAGGGAAAAGAACAACAATAATATGATCATAAAATCTTGGACAATATGCTATATGACAATGACACTAGTCTTATGTGTCCAAGTGATGCTGTAAATTCGTTAACCCAAGCTGAATGGGTGACCAGCACCGTTCGTTCTAAACACATAAATTTCATAATAGAATCTTAGCACATTGAACAGAAAAAACAAAGCCAAGTATCTGAGGAAGTAGAGCTCTTCAAATTTGAGGCTGAGTGTTTAGCATTCTTTACAAAGAGAAATCTTTTGCGAAACAAAATGAGCAAGTATACCATTGAAGTATACACAGTTTTGTTCTTTTGAACAGGAAGCAATATAAAAAGCGTAAATTCGTAAAGAATTGGATGTGGCGTAGTAGAGTAAGTAAAGTAAAGTAGTGGCATCCAAATTTTTTTTCTCCTACTACGTTACGTATTAGCGGTCAAATGTTTTCCCGTGTGTGTCTGTGTGTTTTCTAGAATCCTAGTAAACATTAGGACTGCACTGCATACACACTGTTCACCCGATATGCTCTAGAAGAACAGATGAAAACTAGTTTTTGCGCCTTGGGCTTGTTGGTCTTTCATAGCAAAGTAGTAAAATGAGTAGAGTGTAAAACGTGTGTAAATCTTGGAGTTGAACAAAACAGCAGTTCACCTGACTTCAAACTAATTACCTATGTAGTTTTTTGGGTAAAAGGTGGAAAAAAATCTTTTCTTGTTCAGTCTCTCTCTCTCACTCTCTCTCTCTCTCTCTTTACTTCTTTCTTTTCTTTTCCTTTTCTTCACCTGGACTGGCCCAGCGTGTAAAGTGTTATGACAGGCTAGTACTTGCAGTAGTACGAATGTAAAATTGTAAATAGTAAATACTAATAGGACTGCAATCTAATCTGCAGTGTGTGAAAGTACAAGTGAGCCTTTTCAAAACACTAGCGTAACAAAACACTCGGTATTTCGTACTTTGGGCTATGGACTAGGTTAGTTTTCTCCTCCTCAGATGATTTGATTGAGCTATGAAAAGGCTGGAGTGTGTCGGTGTCGCAGTATATGCGGACAGAGTGAAGGTCGTAGTCTTACCGTGTCAGTGTCTTAATTTGTGTACTATGTACTTATCTTGAAGCTCATAAGTGAAGGAAGGCTCACAGCAATAATTTTACAGCGGTCCTATGCAATAACCGTTCAAATTATTAGTACATAGTCGATGTCTATTCTGGTTTGTAAATTGTAGGTTGTGGGGCTGTGAATGTAAACAGTACTCAATACAAACACTAAATATACTAATCCAATGCTTATTTCCGAGGAGCAGAACACCATGGTGTAATTGAATGTTAAGAAGTTTAACTAATTAGTCAGGAAAAGACAAACATGAGATTGACTATTTGTCAACTAGATCACTCACATGAAAAGTATTATTCACGACATATACGAGATTCGTGATATTGGTAGTATTAATATGATAAGTTTTTTTGTGCGTTTGGTAATTTGGTTTGTCGCTAGAAAGGGTTTGAGTTGTGGTGCCATTTTATTTCGATTTAGAATTTTTGATTTTTCTAGTTAGCACAAATAAAATAACGATCTCAAATCTACTGAATTGATTCTTTTTTTGACCAGTGACAGTGGTCAACTAACAAGAACTCTTGCCATAGATCATCAGCACAGTTCAAATTAAAAAGTCAAACATATTTTGGTGCCTAAACTTCAGATTTCTCTGTAAACTGGAGAAACTCAAAACGTAATGTGGTAGTATTAGTACAAGTTTCCAATTAGTTTTTAGGTCGTACACTTAAAGGATCTTACAACAATATGAACTCTAGCACGCCAGCTGCTTCAAATGAATTAATGGGAAGGTAAATTAAAACGTACGAATGCATATGAATTTTGAAAATTATGTAGAGTGTTCCCAGGGAAATATTTTTTTCTGGCCAAATTACATTAGTACATTGTCTTTTGGATGACGCCTGGATATGATATGAAGCACTTTCCCTTGAACCCTTTCCTTGGTTTAGGTTTATGGTTAATTTATTTGGACTAGTGAAAAATGAAAATACGAGATGGATTATGAGGATGAGCATAATGAGGTGTAGAGAGAAGCGCTCTGATGTAAGAGTTGCAATGCAACTTTTGCTAACACAACAAAGGAATGTAGTAGAAAGTACATAAGCTACGCAAGCTACCGAAACTTACATTATGCAGGCATTTTTACCACTCATGCATTTCTTCTCTGTTCTAAGCATACAGACTTATCTTTTTAATCATTAGATTTATAAAGTATAAATGTGATTTTAATTAAATTATCCCTAGTGTAAAATCTGTTGCGGTTCAAACTTCAACGAGTCGTACACTGGCATAAATATAAATGATGGGTCAAATGCTTGTTCCGAGCAACCTCCGGTGCGATCCCTTGTCTGAGCTGATCCGTGCGGTGTCACTAAGCATATTACGACATCTGAACGTAACCTTGTGCAGCAGCATCAGCACCAGCAGCACCCTAATCAATCCCGAGAAGTGTAAGGACCGGCCTACAGCCGAATATGTGCTTTGTTCTCCAAGCTCAGTCCAAGCTGAACCAGAGCTAGAAAATAAACCCAAGTTGTTACTTTTGTTGGATAGTGAAAACGTGCCCAAATCTAAAACTAACAGCAGCGTCATAGTGTCAAATTATACTGAGTTAAGGACTATTCGCTTGCCACCTTTTATACCTCCTGCATTGTCGGCAGGGGCCTTACCTACGTCATCAGCATTTGATTCCACTCATCCCCTCAGTTGAGTGTTACTCATGAGAAGGACAGAAGCGCCGTTTTCTCTTATTAGTTGAGTGTTACTCTTAAGGTCTAAAGGTCATATCATATTTAAACTCTAATAAACTCTTACGTTGCCCCGCCCTCCATTATTTATTCTCGGAATTAGATAATAGCTTCTCTCGTGAGTCAGTTCCAATGAATAGGGAACTTTAACCCTAGACTTCCATTGAAATTCAATTGTTTTGTTCGCCTTCACGGAATTCGTTCGAGAGCAACCTATATTTATGTATCACGCACTACGCAAACGGTCAACGTTGAGATGAAAGTATTTCTGGTTAAAGTTGAATGAGTCATTGAAATTGAAAACCAGACAAGATTTTTAATTTTAGGAGGAAAAAAATACCGTGATTGAACTAATACAAGTAAGTCATTTGTTATACTACCTACCTGTTGTTATTTTCTTGACTTGTGTGACCTGAGATTGTACGCTGCCTGTAGGGGTAAATTACATAGTACTCTAACTGCCAATAGGATGTTACTGGCGCGCCTTGTAAAGACATTGTACTCGTGACTTTTTATAAATTTTATGTTGACTTTAAATGTGTGATATGTACTGGAAGCTGCTCCAAAAATAGTCAATTAATCTAATCGAGTTATTTATTTTTGTGGGAAAGTGGAAATAAATTTAAAAGTTTAGGCGCATTTAGACAAACTCAGATTTGAAGAAATAAAGATACAGCGCAGCGTTCTCTATTTGTTTCTTGTATGATGGGATACTTCCCAAGGAGGGGAGGTGGGTCTAGGCTACCCATTTGGAGTTTATTATTCCTAGCGTTATTAGAAATTGTGGCCTTACGCGTGGGTGCATACCCAGTGGAAGAAAATGCAAATTTGTCAGTTAAAGATGTAGAGGGAGGCGTTACTCCGGATGATTTAGTAATTAGCTCGGAGGAGTTGGATGACGAAGAGGATGATGAACCTCCTTTAGATTTTCCACTCAATCCATTTAGAGAAACTTTCTTGCCTAGTCAAACCTCGTCCACGTCCAGTACGGAACATTTGATAGAACAAGGGAACGACGATAACTCTAACCGTGTCCGCAGACATAAAGACCAAGACAGGCATACCACTGCTACCAACAACATCCAAGACCCTTTGGACGATCCAGATCAAACTGAACGACAAGGAAGAGTTTACAATGCACCAGCCGCTGAAAACATTGCTCCAGCTTCTTCCAATACCCAATCCTCCGAGAGTGCGAGCTCACTTAGCCCCGAAGCTAAGGAGCTGACTAAAAGTAAGGTTGAAGATGAAGTAATCATCAAAGGTTTCTCCGTGGATTATGATTCGGACAAACGTCGTGTTGATTACGATGATCTGGGCTCTGCCATTATATTAGAAGGACTCTATGTTAAGCTCACCTTGTACGGGAAATTCATCAAAGATACTTATTTTCGTTTCTCAAAATTCAACCGTTGTGACGATCCCATGAATCACGAAATGGAATATAAGGTAAATTATGGAATGAACCTTTCATATTAAAACCGAACGGGTACTGTAGTTTTACGCACACATGAAGCCAGAAAAAAAAATAAAAAAATTGCATGTATTTTTCAGGTCCAAATTATGGACGAAGAAAACAATGTCGCAGTGGTCCACGCAAAGATTCCAGAAGCAGGTGAGCTCTCGGAGGTGTATCTTTGTCTGCGATCGCCCAACTCCAGATTGTATCAACGACAGGGTGAAAACAAGACTGGGGAGTATGGATTGCCTATTAAACCCTGGCTCATCATCAAACTGACCAAGTCAATGTTTCCCTTGTCCCTTCACGTATGCTTCATTATGCTCTTGCTTATGTTGTCAGGCCTATTCTCCGGTTTGAATTTAGGCTTAATGTCGCTGGATAAGACAGACCTGAAAATTATTATGAATACCGGGTCCAAGTCGGAAAAGCAATATGCTCAAAGTATAGCCCCCGTGAGGAACCATGGGAACTTCCTTTTGTGCTGCCTTCTATTTAGTAATGTGTTGGTGAATGCTACACTCACCATTCTGGTGGATGACTTGACCAGTGGACTGATTGCTATTGCGGGCTCCACCTTAGCCATTGTAATTTTTGGGGAGATTATCCCACAGGCCATTTGTTCCAGGTTTGGGTTGGCTGTTGGTGCCAAGACCATTTACATCACGAAATTTTTCATGATGATCACAGCACCTTTAGCCTATCCTCTTAGTCTTCTCCTGGACAAAGTGTTGGGCGAAGAGATTGGCAACATTTACACTCGAGAGAGACTCAAGGAACTGCTCAAGGTTTGTCTTTCGAATTTTCATTTGGCTTGGCTTCACCCAAGATTCTAACTGTTAAGGAATCATACCAAAGAAGGTGGCTGGTCTCTATTTATAAGGTCACGAAAGATCATCATGGGTTGGAGAACGAGGAAGTAGGTATCATTTCTGGGGCGTTGGATTTAAAATTGAAGATGGTAAAGGACGTGATGGTGAAGCTTGATCAAATCTATATGCTTCCATCCGACACTGTTCTGGACTTTGATACCATGGCGGATATTGAGTACCAAGGATACTCCAGGATTCCAGTATATGATGGAGAACGGTCCAATGTTGTAGCCCTGATCAACGTTAGGCAGCTCACTTTACTCGACGCAAGTGACAACATACCCTTAAGAACCATCATGGACTATTACAAAACCAACTTGTTTTTTGTATTCGAGAACACCCACCTTGATTTCATGTTCAAAGCTTTCCGGGAAGGTGAGCTGGAGAAAAATTTTATGTTTACACTGGAGGATTTTACTGACTTTTAAACCAGGGATAATTTAAACCAGGTAATCGCGGACACATGGCATTTGTTCAACGCGTTAATGATGATGGACCCGGTGACCCTTATTACGAAACGGTGGGTATGCTCACAATGGAAGACGTTCTGGAGGAAATTCTACAGGCTGATATTCGAGACGAAAATGATGGTGAGCAAACGCATTTTCTCGTTGGATATAAACAAGTTGCATGAGATAATAGACCTTTTCTTTTGTCAGTGGATAAACTCAACGCTCGGTCCGGGATTACCAAACGGCCAAAGGCAGTGCCATTCTCCAACCATAAGAAGCCGAATAAGAAGAAGGTGGTGGAGATTCCTGCCACCTTGGGACTCGCTGCGACGCAGTTTCTTAGCACTAGTAAGTTTTCAAAAAAAGATTATGAATATAATTAAGTAACCAGATTTTCATTAGACTGATTTTTTTTGTAGCCGTGGACCCATTCAAGTATGGTGTAGTATCTGTTAACATTATCCAACGTCTCCTCAAAACCAACGTACAATTCATCAAGGCTCCCAAGAAGAAAGCACGTCAGCAAATTCCAGATATTTATCTTTATGAGGCTGTACGGGCAACACAGTTTTAAATTTATAAATTCAACTTTATTACATAGCTGAGCATTGCGAAGATAGGTATT
>JAANSQ010001299.1:0-15758 GCA_036850885.1 Lepidocyrtinus dapeste
TTGGGATGTGATGATCAACTGACAATGAGATAAATAGCAGGGGTAACACTTTTCATTTACAGGAGAAAAAATTGAGAAATTTTTTTCACAGTTAAATTAACGCTTTTATTTCCCCGTAATCTATTCGTTTTAGTTAAATCTCTTGTCTCTTGTGTTAGGCCGGAAGGTATCCCTCCTTCTTGAAGTCTTAAAATGGAGGAACAATAATAATCAATATCATTCAGAATATCAGACTGGGCTAATGTAACGACATGACGTTGCGTAGAGTGTAGCATCTTTGAAATTAGAAAATCAGAGACAGAAATGAGATGAGACACAATTTCTCTACGAATTGAATACAGTTTTAATATGCTTATTGATGAGGATCACTTTTAGGCTACATTTCTTCGTGAAGTCACCAAAATTAAGTTCATCAAATGTATTGTAAGTACCACGACCGAGACCGACTGGTATGGATGCCTTGATAAAGTAGTTTTTTTTGTCCAAGTCATACTCTCATTATCTAGGGAAATTGACAAGAATTATTGTATCGTGATTGCATTTTGTTAAAATGTCACTTTTCCACCTTATTACTTCATCTAGGATTCTCAAGAGATTATAGGAGGAGAGGGGAAATAATTAGGAAGTGATTTTTTAGTACCTAGACACAAGTCTCAACATTGACTAGATTGAAAAGTTAGATAACACATTACAATTACAATTACAAGATGAATTAGATAAAAAACAAGGCTTAAAACTCATCTTTTTGGATGGTCTATGTCGAAATGAAATGACTCTAGATAAGAATCAGAATGAATGATTATCTAATCTCAGGACAAAAAACGTAATCGAATTTGAGTAATAAGAATCTAGTTGAAACTTAGCCTGTCTTATATTCGTACCAAAGACAAAGGACAATAGGTATTCCTTTTCGTTTGAGATTTCCCGCGTCACAGTCTGTTTTGCTTGAGCGTGTCTTGTCCTTCCCAGAAAATACGTAGATTGTACATTCACAGCACGACAGAATCTACCCGTGTCCTCCCGCTTTTCAATCATTTTGTTGTTCTTTGTCTAGCGCGTGATTTGAAAATGAGTGAATTGAATTTGAACCATTTTATGAATTGTGACCGTGTGTAAACTCAGAGACAGGCTTTAAAAACAAGTTAATTTTTTTATACATTATTTGAAAGCAAAGACACGACTTTTTTTTTAGGGTTTTTTGAATTCCTTGAATTGTCGAGATCGTGTCTGAAAAACGGAACGCCAGCTTTGCTCTAAGCTCAATCACCTCCATACAATTATAGTGCTTCACACCGGTTTAAGCCACACATTTGAAGAATTGTTTGATTGACAACTAAGCTAACTGCATTAAACTATATAGCCATTAGGTAATGTACGGAAAACCTCCTAAAATATTAAAAAGCATTTCATTGTTATAACCTACAGAAGTAGGTAGGGAATGTGGTTGCGTTCCACATTTTTTCCCATTGTTAAGTCACGTTAATATCGCTCTTTACTTCTGTTAAATCATCTTATCATGATAAGGATGTGATGGGTATGGTATGGGAGATGATTTTTCTGGGAGATTTTGGCCATAGATTGAAAGATGACGCATTTGGTGTTTCCTTAAGATGATGGTTTTCTTTAAAAAAATCTGATGTCCTCTGCTGCCTTAGCTTATCAAAGCTTATCAAATACCTAAGTACCTAAGAAATAAAAAATGGCAAACGAAAAAACTGTAACTGACTTGTTTTTAGTTTTTTGTTTTGATAGAAATTATCTTGCAACCACCACAAATTTGAAACTATCGTAGATATTGTCGCTGGTACAGAAGCACTTGTCTGTTATAGTACGTTATGTTGCGTTAGATTAGATTGATTCATTAATTGCGTTTGCGTTCAGGACTACGGAAAAATAATGATAGAGATTAGGGAATTGGTGTTAGTAGGCATATTTTTTTTAGATTTCAAAGTTTTTGAAGCTTCTTCCATAAAATTATGGTGGTTGGAGTACGATAGCAAAATCTTTTGTGATTTACCGTTTGTGTTTGGAGTTTGGACGTTGGCTGTATAATAACTTTAATGGTAACAACATGATTATATTGAGGATTGGACTGTTATTGTGTAGACTTCAATCTAAACTGTTTCGACATGTTTGATGAGCACAGATTAAAGTCCAACTCGAGTCGGACTACTGTAACTGTAGGACGATTTGTTTGTCCTCCAAAACGTTGCTGCTTATCTTGTCTTGCCAATGAGATTTAGAAGTCAGAGTCAATGACGAAACAAGATTTTGTACGCAATGTCGATGTCGACAAAGTTATTTAGTTGGAGTTGGGATTTGGGATGAAATGAGAAATCAAAAGGATGAATAAATCGCCAGATGGTAATTGGTCCAAGAGTATTCACCAATTTGAAATTGGAATTTAGAGAAAATTAAGAAAGGTACACATACGCATGAAATCCATCACCATTTATCTAATCCAGAACAGCCACGTAGAGGAAATTTAAAATTTGAGAATTTGAAAAACCCATCTGATAAGTAGAGTCTATTACCTATTTTCTTTAACATAATTATAATAAATTATTAAATTGCGAAATGAATTGGTAAATACACACAGCTCAAGCTCTTAATCTTTGGTGTTTGCATCCCAGGCAAGAATAATTTAATTTAATCAATTGGCGATTAAATAGGTAGACTAGGACAAGCAGTAGCAGTAGGTAGTTTGGTAGGTAGCAGGTATGCGCAGCAGTGTCCTACTACGCTTGTGGGCAACTAAAGGAAGAAGCGTGTGAGGTTTCAGGGTACAATGAGACATGATACATGTTTTCTGCCGCGACTGCGGCTGTAATTCACTACGAATCCCAAAAGAACCACCTTGAACGATTCCTTATGATTACACGCTGTACGAAATGGAAAGTTTTTGGGGGAGATTACAATTATTTACGTTATTATTAATCCATTATACCAGATTTAATCGTCATCGAATCAAAATACCTACGCACTTTTGACCATTTTGTATTTTCATTTTGATGGGGGATAACGTACGACGATGAGAAATGTAAGCAAATAGGTAGCATTTCCCTTTTTCTGACTGACAATGATATTGTGGCTGCAACAGGGAATAATTCATGCATAAAAATCATGATTCAAATGGGACGCTTGCAAGCGTTTAGGAGAAATATATATTTGCAACAAGTTCTCAAGGGAAATCGAAAACTACTTGAAATAAATATCTTTGCAGAGTTTTCACTGAAAATGAATGCCTAAGCTTGCAATCGTGCTCGTCGACTGCCACAATTACAATTTTTTAGGTTAGAAAGATTTAAAATTTGACGTTAACTGTGACTGTGAGCCCATAAATGTTAACGTGGCGGTTATATCGCCAGCGGAAATTTTGAACAGAAAAAATTTTCTTTTAGGGTGCTAACTATTGGACTGGTAATGGTGCTTTATGAATGAGACTTGCACTTCATTTTTTATTTTGACATTGATTATGCTTCGCTTAACAAAGCTTCAATGGTCAGTCTTGAATAACAATAAATTGCATGTGTCATGTCATGCATCTGTTCCTACAGAGCAGACTAAAGACTACGAATGTTTTGAAAAGTTTAAAAAAAAATGTATTACTGCGGACATTAACCGGGGTAATTAGGTACGATACTTTTGACAAGATTCACGACTTGGACTTGTGATGCCATTCAAATCATATGAATTGGCTTTTGTTAATTAAATGAAAAAAAATCATATAGCAATTTTAATCCTATGTATGGTAGCCCAGTTTTTCTGTTTGTAATCAATCAGTAACTTCACGCCCGTTACTTACATCCTATTTCCTAGTTGAGACATTTGCCATTTTTAAGGCTCACTGCCTTTCCTGTAATAAAATGTAAAGCTAAATAAAATCTTTTGAGACCGGTAGTTGATTTGCACTTGGAGAGACAAAGACGTCAAGACTGCTTAAATAGAAGTGAAACGAAAGGGTTTTACTTTTGAAGCGTGTCTCTGGTCTACCCTCCCGTACTTAGTTTTTGTAAGATATTGAATAATTCTACAAAAGTACTTAAATCACTAACGGTAGAGCGATTTCGTATATAGGATTATAAATCTTTATGGTCTACTGCCTACCCCTACCAAATACCGAAATACCTAAAATAATAAAAGATTTTTTCTTGTTTTCGATAATTAATTTACAGCGGAATGAGCCGTGACCTTATGAAGAGTTAACTAAATGAGTCAATGCCATAAATATTTAAATAGCATTAAGTTGTGTAATATACCATTAAAATGTAAAGGAATAGATTATGTTTAAATCTACGTTTGTATAAGATTTAAGAAAAAATCTAGTTTTAAGGATAAGGCTTCTTTGTTGTTCATTTATTATGTATTATTGACTACTCTTAATTGAACTACATTAATGTGCAATAAATTTGATGAAACATGTATTCATAAAAAATATATGCCAAATAAGGAAGCAGACCAGCTCCACGACTAATTTGTCAAGGACGACTTTAAAACTTGCTTTAATTCTTGACGCATCTCATTTGACTTGAAGATTATTCATTAGACCAAACAGCACTCGAAAGTCAAATAATTTAAGGAATACTCTTCAAAATAACTACAGGTATCTTAACTATGAACAATTTTGATTTTTTTGCCCCTGGAAATTTATTTCATTAGATTACAGCATTCTCTCAATTAAATTAGCATTATTTGTTCCCATTGATCCTACCTAACCTATCCAAAATTCGACATCCTATCATACTCTGGCAATAATCCACTAATCATTTAAATTGGCTAACAGGTTAATGCAACGCAAGCGCAGGTATCTGATGGTATCTGAGCAATCTGTATCCTGAACATTGATTCGTTTATTCGTCCCTGATGATGAACTTAGTTGTATTGGAAACGATTCATAAGTCAAATTCAAAGTTCAGCAGCCTACGCCTACACACAATTATTTAATGTAAATATCTTTAATCGTTCCAAAAAATTTTGAATGTACAAAAATAAATTCGAATAGGTTTTGTCAATGAAGAGAACCCGACCAGAAGCAGCATTTATAATAAATTCAATTTACAAAGTCCAAAGGTCTGTTGAATCCCCCCCTACGATTCATATACTGCCTATATTTCCTCCGGATAACTTGATGCACTGCACTTTGATCATTATTTTCGACGCGTTTTCCCTTGGTGCTATCGAAGCCCGTGAAACCCATCATTTTCATCATGTCGATTTCCTCTTGACTCTTGCCTTCCATGTCATCATCCTCAATGTCTACAACGACAATCGGTTGCTTCGCTTTGGTACTAGCGGCAGACGCCTTTTCTTTGCGCTCCTCTTCCTTCCGACGTCTCTCCCGGGGAGAGGTGGAGCGCGATCTGGAAAGTGAGCGTGACCTCGATCTTCTGCTGCTACGTTCATTATCTCTGAAATTTAAATAAGAGTAGATATATGATATAGTATTTAAATTAAGATATCATAATTCAAGCATGAAATGGGGAATATCTTGGTTTGGAAGGCTTACCTTCTGGTCCTACCCTTGTCTCTGTCTCTACGTCCTTCTCGATCTCTGGAACGTGACCTCTCTTTTCTACGCTCACGATCTCTATCGCGAGTGTCTCTGGCGTCACGACGACTGTGTTCTCGATCCCTGCTCCTGCTACGGCGTCTTCGGTGTGGAGAACGAGACCTGCTACGACTTCGTCCCATTTTAAAGGATTTATTCTATCAATTTAAATTGAAATTAAACCTTTAAAAATTTAATTCATCCTGCCAAAAACCTGCTTTAAAAACATCCTTTTAAACTAAAGAACGAAAAGTTCATAACAAATGTGTCCCGCCACCAGTCTGTTCTGTTCACCTAAAAACTGGGGCGAAGGGACGCAACTATAGAGTATGCTTATAGTGCACTATTTGCGTGAACATTGTGACCAAGAACGCGGGATAAAAAAGGAGCCAACAAAATACTCTTACTCTTTTGACAGAGCAAAGAAGCAGCAGAAAACCGATCCTTTGTCTTCTTTTGTTTTGTGCAAGCAGAAAGGATGTTGTCTTTTGTATTCATTTCAATGTCAGCTTGTATTTAGCTCGGAGGTTTTTATTTCCAGTGAAACTAATAAAGGATTTAAAATAATTTTTTTTGGAACTGGTTGTCAAAGTGCACTAGTTCGACAAAAGTGTTTATTTTATTTATTTATCTTTTTTGGCCCAATATCGCATTATCGATTTCACATAAATTAAAATCAGTTATAATTCGAAAATGGCTGATGCCCGATCTCCTGCGTCGTCTAATGTCTCTGGACGTTCGTTAAGATCTACAGCGTCTCGCGCAAGTGCTAGAAGTGAAAGATTACAGGAACAAGTGGCAGCCGGTGAAATGGCAGCTCCAGCTTCTCCTGCCTCGGGTAGAGCCTCTGCTGTTTCCTCCAGATCTGGTTCTGGGATCGGTCTTCGAGCAGGCAATGCAACCCCCAGTAGGGCTGGTTCCAGAAACACTGGAGAAAGATCTGGGGAATCTCCAGGTTCTCTAAGTGTTGGAGCCCCTTCGGTAGTCTCTTCCCGGCCAGGGTTAAGGATAGGGAGTGTGACTCCAAGGACACCTCGTAACCTTCCAGGTAGTGAAGAGTTTGAACGGGCATAATACTCGATTTTCTGACATTTTAACCGATTACTGTAAATGTTTTAGGGCAATTTGAAATACAGTCTCCTCTGAACTATGGAACTCCGTCTTCTCTATCCACACCGAGGACTTCTGGGCTTGCCGCGACCCCTCACAGGGCTAGGTCGGATATCACCTGTGACCCAGTTGTGAGGGAAATAAATATTCCGGTACAACTACATTAATTTTTTTCCACTGAATTTGAATTTTGTACGACCGCAACCGCTTTAGGCCTTACTAATTGTCTTAATGAACCTTCTTGTTTAAATTTTTCTTCGTTAGACTCAAGATGACGGCCCCACTTTAGTAATTTGGGGAACCAACGTATCAGCCACTAATTTCAAGGCCAAATTCGAAGAATTCATCCGTATTTACAAGGAGCCTAGCTTGGACGATGACGAGACCATGAGTGACTACGCTTCTGACCAACCCTACTACATGCAAAAGCTTGACGAGATCGAGCTGTTGATGGAGCCTTATCTAAATCTGAACTGTGCGCACTTGCAGCAATTCGATGAGACCGTGTACACCCAACTAGTGCACTATCCCCAGGAAGTTATTCCCATTATGGACCAGGTCGTGAACACGTTGTTCTTCACCAAGTTCCCTAACGCTGGTCTAGAGAAACAGATCGAGGTTAGGCCATACAACGCAGATAAGACCAAGTCCATGCGGATGCTCAATCCAGAAGATATTGATCAGCTCATTACCATCAGTGGCATGGTAATCCGGACCTCCAATATCATCCCAGAGATGAAATCTGGCTTCTTCAAATGTACGGTCTGTGACCACGCTGCAATTGCTGAAATCGACAGAGGAAAAATTCTGGAGCCAGTGTTATGTCCCAACTGTAACACTAATCATTCTTTTGTGATTGTGCACAACCGTTCTATCTTCTCCGATAAGCAAATTGTCCGCTTACAGGAAGATTTAGGTAAGACGTAAAACTTGAGTTCTAGTTTGGTTTTGAATTTGAGTTAGTTAGGATGTCTTTAAAACTGAAACGTTTTTCTTCCGTAGAGGATACGCCAGTTGGTGAGACCCAAACCGTTCTATCTTCTCCGATAAGCAAATTGTCCGCTTACAGGAAGATTTAGGTAAGACTTAAAACTTGAGTTCTAGTTTGGTTTTGAGTTTGAGTTAGTTAGGATGTCTTTAAAACTGAAACCTTTTTCGTTTTTCTTCCGTAGAGGATACGCCAGTTGGTGAGACCCCGTACATGTCTACTTTGATTGCCCACGGAGATATGGTAAACTTGGTGCAGCCAGGAGACAGGATCACTATTACTGGAGTTTATCGAGCTGCCCCACTCCGAGTGAATCCGCGCATGAAGACTGTCCGTGCTGTGTACAAGACACACGTTGACGTGATTCACTATCGGAAGGTGGACAACAAACGGCTCCGTGAGGATCAAGATGGGTATAATGATCATTGATTTATTTTGCTCTTGAATTTTTGTTTTGACAATTTGACCTGAAGATTTTGTTTTGTAGGAAGGGCTTGTCTTTGTCTCCAGAGAGGATTGAGTACATCAAAAGTCTATCCAAAAAGGAGGACATTTATGATCGCTTGGCCAGAGCCATAGCTCCTTCGATTTATGAGCATGAGGATATCAAGAAAGGGATTCTTCTACAGCTTTTTGGCGGCACCAAGAAGGACTTTACTAATACTGGCAGAGGTCGCTTCAGGTAATTTTGTTTAAGGTTGTGTCTTGATATTTTTTGTTCCTGGAATAATTAATTTTTTAATCAATCCACAGGGCGGAAATCAATATCCTTTTGTGCGGAGATCCTGGTACCAGTAAGTCGCAACTGCTGAAGTATGTGTATGACGTTGTTCCCAGAAGTCAGTATACTTCGGGTAGAGGCTCCAGCGCTGTAGGTCTCACAGCTTATGTCACAAAGGATCCTGAAACGCGTCAGTTGGTTCTACAAACGGGAGCTCTTGTTTTGGCCGACAATGGTGTTTGCTGCATTGACGAATTTGACAAAATGAACGAATCCACTCGAAGTATTCTACACGAAGTGATGGAGCAGCAGACCTTGTCCATAGCAAAGGCTGGAATTATTTGTCAGTTGAACGCACGTACCTCAGTTTTAGCTGCGGCGAATCCAGTGGAGTCACAGTGGAACAAGTACAAAACGATCGTCGAGAATGTACATTTGCCGCACACCCTGCTTTCAAGATTCGATCTGATCTTTTTGCTTTTGGACCCCCAAAACGAGCAGTATGACAAGCGCTTGGGAAGACACATGATATCCTTATACTTCCGTAATCCAGACATTGTCGAGTCGGACACTTTAGACATGAGCGTTCTCAGGGACTACATTGCCTACGCAAAGGAATACGTCCACCCCAAATTGACGGACGAAGCCTCCCAGAGACTTATCGGAGCCTACGTGGATATGCGGAAGGTGGGACTGGGCCGAGGTCAAATCACTGCTTATCCCCGTCAGTTGGAGAGTTTAATTAGGCTATCAGAAGCACATGCTAAGATTAGGCTATCCGAACTGGTCGAAATTGCTGACGTGGAGGAAGCAGTTCGTCTACATAGAGAAGCCATGAAACAAAGTGCGACTGACCCTCTCACTGGAAAAATCGACGTTAGCATCCTCACCACTGGTGTCAGCAGCACAGGTCGCAAGCGAAAGGCAGATCTTGTTGCAGAGTTAAGGAAGCTACTGGAGTTTAGATCCAGGGGGAAAATACAGTCTCTGGCGCAACAAAGGATTTTCGCTGAGCTGAAGGAAAATTCCAGCATTGTAAGCCTTAAACTTTGGGGTTCCTCCAATCCAATCCAAGATTCCTTTATTTATCTAATCATGTATTTGACTCTATTTTTTCTCTCCAGCAAATCACAAAGGAAATGTTTGAGGATGCCATGAAGGACCTGCAAGATGAAGGCTTCATCGCTATTGCTGGAAAGAACGTTAAGTTATGCAGAGCCTCTTAAAGCTGTGAATCAAGACCTCCAACTCTAACTGACTCTAGGATCAAGTTTCATTTCACTTTATTTCTTAGATCCATTCATAATTAAGTTTGAAATTAAAATAACTTACTCTCGGGTTGGACTAGGTCTGTTAAAAAACCGTTGACTATTGTATGATATTTAATTGTCAAGGAAGTAATTATGTGTACATTTTACAATAAATTAACTCAAATGGAATACATCTTTTTAGCTGGTCCATCCAGAGTTACTTTGTTTTTCACCAAATCTAAAAATCTAACTTTGGATAATTGTCAAATAAAGTCATGCTGGCGGTAAATATTTTGAGGTATTGGTGGCTCAATCCACAAATTGCAGATCCACGCCATACCGAACAACATGATCCTCTGTTGTCCTCCAATATACCCAGTGTACTGGAGCCTACCTCTGCCCCCCAATTTGAAAGAAGGAAGGACTGGTCAAAAATAACCCACTTTTATGGAGGGACTAATCCGAAGCAACGTAGTCTAATCGAAATAGAAAGGGAGTTGGCGGAGGGCAAAGACCTTATCCTAGTAGAGCCGGAAATGGCCGCACAGGTTTACTATCACTACATAGCTCATGGGTGGCTCCTCCAGGAATGTACGATGTTGTACGGAAGCGTGTCGTTGTTCATCTCTTATTTCCTCCCAAAGTGGTGGGTTGTTTACGTGCCCTGTATGTTCCTCGGGTTGTTGCATTCGTACGTTTACTTCCGGGTTTACAAGTACGATAGGTTGTCTCAGTACCAGGCTTACGATGATGATAAGCACCCAGTGAGCAATCTGGTCACTGCGTGGGTCCTCGGCCAAAGACCGGATCACTTCCAGTACAGTATTGAAGAAGCAGAGAGTTTGGAAGTGGGAGATTATTTCTGAGGGCATACTGTACTCCGCTCTGTACTCAACTTTAAAAAGTCTAGCAGAGATTGAAACCCACGTGCTAGGAGGGAGTGGCATTCACCAGCTGAAGATTGATCCGAAGTCTCTGACCGAGGAGTTACTAAACCCTGCATTCCAAGCAGGTTACTTCAGACCACCAGATTTGGTCCAAGAAGCGGCAACGTTTTATCTCCCCCATGATATCCCCATGGTTAGTGGGTGGTTTGACCTGCCCTTCTTGAACTTCCGCCCCAAGCCCATGAAAGGTGACTTAGCCTTCATCATTGCTGGACTCGGAGCATACTTTCTGTTCAAAGGATTCCAACACTTCTTTCTAAGAGTTGGGGAAGATGAAGAGGTGGATGAGGTTGGCCGAGAATGGATCAAAACGGAAGAGGAAAAGAAGCAAATCGTTAATGAGCCTAGGGACCCCCAGTGGGTTGTCGTTGAAGAGAAAGAACAAGATGAGGTCTTTGATAAACTCAAGAATAAGAGGATTGCTGACCTAGAAAAGAAATGGGAACAGGAAGAAGTGACCCGTATTACAAGCCAAGTGCCTTATGGATGGGTACCACCAGGATATCCTGAGGACCATTATGGAATTTTTACTTAATCTTGGATATCAATTGATCAATTACTCCAAAATATTTAATATTTCATTTCAGTTTTGCTACAAAAGATACAATAAACAGAGCTTCTAACATTTAAAATTGACTGTTAATTTTTGCCTGAAGAGTTTTTCAAAAGACTTTTCGCTTTTGCGACGTTCCCTGCGATCAAAATTAGCAATTATTTTATCAAGAACTCCAAATTGAATCGTACATAAGCTATTTAGCTATTAACCTGAAGAGTTTTTCAAAAGACTTTTCGCTTTTGCGACGTTCCCTGCGATCAAAATTAGTAATTATTTTATCAAGAACTCCAAATTGAATCGTACATAAGCTATTTAGCTATTAATTCTGTCATTCAATTTCACACTTACCTAAACGAATGTGAAGATAAACTGCCAACTTTAAAAATTCTGGTGCTAGTGGACGCCCTTCGTTTTTTGAGATCCAAGCCTTTTGATATAAAAATTAATTAATTTAATTGGATTTAGTTATAATCGATTATGAAAGCAGTTACAGTTACTTACTCGCAAGACTTCAGACGCCTTATCCAAGTCTCCAGACGAAGCCAAAGATACTGCTTGATTATAGACGAGGATGGCACGCGCAGTAAATTCGTCGTTTGGGTACCATTCTAAACACAATCATCAAAACTAATTAAACTAAGCTAAACTTATTTGATTACAATGCTCATTACCAAAGTATATTACCAGTAATAGGTTTAATTGTCCCGTTCCCTCCAACCAAAGGCTGTCCAGGCCAACTGCTTTCACTCCCAGCGTCATCTTTCTTATCCTCCGTTTCCATAGGAGTCACATAGTTCACATCGCAAAGATTCTCCTGAAATAAAACTTCGTGAGCTTTTCCCAAATGTCCTAGTTTGAAATATGCTTCGCCCAGATACATTTTTGCAAGGTACCTGTGACCCCAACAAAATAAATATAGCTGAAGTTCTATTCACTTTCTCCGAAAATCATTATAAAAATACTGGTACTTTACATGAAACTTACTGATAAGCTCCAGGAATGTTTTGCAAAGACATAAGCTGATGACAACGCTTAATAGCCAAGGGATAATTCTCCAGGGTTAAAAGGACATAAGCAGCGGCACATAGGATTGCAGCATGCAGGCTATTAATTTCCTGAATACTGGAGATGGGCGTGCTCGGTTTGACGTAAAGGCACCCTTCATTCGCGATTGAGTCGGACTCCACCAAACGTACGGCATTTTCCAAACAAATTTTTGCGTATTGTAGCGAGGGGGTTTCCTGNATCGAGTCGGACTCCACCAAACGTACCGCATTTTCCAAACAAATTTTTGCGTATTGTAGCGAGGGGGTTTCCTGATCGTTGACTTTTACGTCAGCATCACTACAAAAAAAGGAAATACACCTCAAATTATATTCAGTCAGACCAGGTTTTATGCAATTTGATGCTTTAAAATTTATACAATATATCGTACTCAGTATTAGGCTTGTAGGCTTTGCCGGGGTCAACAAACACCAGCTTCTTTGACTCAGTCCCTTTGACATCTTTGATCAAATTCCTACGCTCCACACCCAAATTCAAATGATGGTCGTTGCCCTAACATTTAAGTTGAACAAAATGTTTTGACTCTTCTCTCAGTTGAATCACATGAAGCAAAAGTTTGATAAAATTTTTGACTTACAGCTTTATGAATCTGAATACAACATTCGGCAACTCGAAGCCAAAGACGAGGATTATTGTAGAAGAAATTCAGGCACATGTTCAAGTATCCAAAGGCCTCTTGAGGTCTCTTCAGGTTTAGCAGCGTCACGCCAAAGTTATACATGAGTTCTAGCTTTAGCGTGTACTTTGTAGCGTGTAGTGGAAGTTTTGCTAGAGAAATTAAACGAAATTACATGATGGGAACTTTAATTTGTCCACAAACTCGATTCATAGACATACTTTGGTCTCTCTTGGAATATTTATCAAACTCTTGGGCCGCCCTTTGGAAGTTTGTCGCAGCGATTGTTGGTTTCGACATGTAAAAGTCACAGCATGCTTCATTATTCAAGCAAATAATATGTAGTGGGTCTCCGAAACGTCTGAAATTACATGATTAATTAAAATCAAGAAAGAAATGTTAAAATATTAAAACGACCGAATGGAAACAGAAACCTACTGTAAAATTGTTTCATGGTTTGCCGAGTCACTGCTGGGCTGTTGCTTCAAGTTCGTAATGATCTTGTGCGCCTTCTTTACGTTACCTCGAAGATAATCGTGATAAGCTTTGAGGCATGTGCCAACATACGCAACCTTAAAGAATTAGAAGTGAATCAAATCATTATNCATTATTTTATAGTTTTTGGAGGGGATTGAAATTCGAAAGGTTAAGTTTATGTACCGGGTAGGCTGATCCAGTGATCATGAACAATTGTCTGCATTCCTTCTTCCCAATTTTTAAAGACTTCATTGCGAGATGACACAGAGTTTTGTACTGTTGTAGCTTGATCTTCAGATCCGTTTCGAACTGTACAAAACCAAACCAAAGCAGTGAAGAAACAATCATTTTTAAAAATTGGAGGAAATTTTGGGACAGCAGGAGAAAAATGATAACTCAGGCAAGAAACAGTAAAAAACGTGCCTTTGAATCAGTAGGTTGACCTGGAGGTTTCACAGTACTTCCTGTAATAAGATGACACAGAGTTTTGTACTGTTGTAGCTTGATCTTCACATCCGTTTCGAACTGTAAAAAACCAAACCAAAGCATTGTAGAAACAATTATTTTGAGACATTGGAGGCAAATTTTGGGACAGTAAGAGAAAAATCCTAACTCAGGCAAGAAAGAGTAAAAAACATGCCTTTGAATCAGTAGGTTGACCTGGAGGTTTCACAGTACTTCCTGTAATGTCAGTAGAGCTAGGTCTAAGCTGAGTTTCGAACACTTCCACTTCATTCAGTGCCCTCTCATACTGTTGAAGTTTGACCAGTACATCAATATACAGCAGTTTCGTCCTTTTGGTCAAAGGAGCTGAACAAAAGAAGAAAATTATTTAACTTAAATTCTTAAATGACAGTACCAATCTTCTGAAGAAAAAATTAATTACTTATCACGTTGCTGAAAGTCTTGGACAACTTGTCCAACAGCAAAAACGCCTTGCGGAACCTCTTCTGATGGTAGTATATCACAGCCAGGTTATACCACAAAACTGGGTGCTGGACATTCTCCGGTTGGAAACTATCCACCTCCGGTAACATTTTCGCCTAAAGTATACAAAAATTGACATAAATTTATCCGACCTAAAATAACAAAACACCTAAATATAAATATAAACATACGCTTTCAAAAGCTTTGGACAACTCCTCCACGAAATTTTTCCAGTCATTACAGCCCCTCTGTCTGAATTCTGCAACTGCCAAGTTATGTTTAAACCTGTAGTCATTTGGTCTATTAGCTACGATACTAGAAAAAATCTCGGCAGACGTTTGAAAATCCTCTTCGGCAAAATGATTCACTGCTGCTTCACAAACTTCTCTCTCTGTTTCTGTCAATGGAGTAAGTTCCGGGGACTCGTCAGGTTGGACCATTTCTTACAGTCTTTGGTTTGCAAATTTGATTATTAAGAAGTAACCAGTTGTTGTCTCGAACCTAAAAAGTAACCGGTAAAGGTAAACAAACACTTGGACACGACTCGAGCGAACCAATACCAAAAAATGTTGCTTTTCTACAAAACGTAATCAAGGTCCACAAAAAAAACAAAACCTCCTCATGAGCCGACAGCTGATCCGGCATACCAGAGAGCCGACTAGCGACAGGTTAGCTTTCTTTGGTTTGGTTCAAATGACCCCAGATTTCCAACATAAGATGAAAGATCGTTGTACTTTCTTAGGTCACACACAACACAGCGTTCACAGCTATAGCTAAATTCTGACTAAATGTAAGTGCCGTTAAAATTCAATTACGCAATTTGTACCGTCCGGCTATTTAGTTTTTATTATCAAAAAAAGTATCAGCAAAACTATTGTGTCAATATAAACCTTAATTATAATTTATAAACTCGACTAGATATTACAAACTACGTTAACTACTAGATATAAACTATGAAAAGGATCAGAATATGAGGGACTAAATTTACAGAGAGGGATAATACATAAAATATAAGGAACATTTAAAATATTTTATTGACTCTCCTCGGAAGAAACTTTTTCTGCAATGAGCTTATCCAATTCTTCCCATTCGTCTTTGTTATACTGTATGTGTCTCTTTTCTTTCATAAAATGCTCGAATTCGTGTTTCCAAGGATTATCCGGCTCTACCTTAACATCTACCGTATCCAACCAGGGTTCGAGCCTCGTCTTGAAAAGGGCGAAATGCTCGGAGAAATTAGGGTTACTTTCTATGGCTGCAGCAAGTTTCTTAGGCTCGACAGGTTTCCCCATTTCCTGTAATTTAAGAAAAACGTAAAGTTTTTAACAATCTTTAGCCTGGAGGATCTAGACATCTAGAGTCCTTTCACTTACTTTACTAACGACGCCTCTCTGAGCCCTTTTCTTAAACTCCTGTAATGTCGTTAGAAATTGGGGGAACAAAGGTAACTTCCTCTTCCTGACTTCCTCCATAATGTGCAGGATATATCTGGGGTCATATATATTGCATGCAGTCTTCAGTAAACTCCCCATTACGATTATGTTCGGCCTGTT
>JAANSQ010001300.1:0-15753 GCA_036850885.1 Lepidocyrtinus dapeste
TCTAAAATTCTTGAATCTTACATGCCATTAATGTGGTCACTTCCTTGTCAGAGAGAGAGAGTGAAATGCAGTATTTTCAGCACTTGGAAAATCTCACAAACTTTTTATCTGACGATGAGTGCAGGTCCATAAGCAAACAAAGAGATGAAACTATTGATTCAGACACTAAAATGGACCGTATTCAATAAAATAGAGTAAATTTGGCCCTCCGAGAAATGTTGAAGACCAAGTTTCTCTGCTTATCTGAAACATCTCATCGTGTTTCTCGCTATTAATAAATCCCTCCAGTTTACAAGAAAGCAGAACTTTGGACTTTTTAAAAATGGATGACCAACGCAGAAAAAACTCGCTTAGCAAATCATTTTTATTGCTTCATTCATCCAAACATAGGAAAAAACTGGTGGCAACTGTCAGTGTTAAGGTCATCCGTGTAAAAAAGGGAAATATCTCCGGAAAAGTTGCTACATTTACTTATCTGAATGATCTCAATGTGAAAAATGAATTCAATATATTTTATATTAAATTGTGCATTATTGAATTGAAAACTGTTCAGATGAACTTCATCATGAAAAAATAAACTTTTCGTCCTAAAGAAGATGTAATGCACACAGGGAAAGTATAACTTAAAAAGTAATACGAAACTTGGTTCCGAGTCTTAATAACTTATCGCAATTTATCCTGTCCGTCGAACTGAAACTCTCCTGAAATTTTATATCTCTTGCGCGAGAGTTCAACATGTTCCTAAGATCTTCATCTAGATTTATTCCAACGAACTCAAAAGCAAAAAGGAAAGAAATCAAGATGCACTGCACAGTCCGACTAACCGACCATCACGAAGAAGGAAGCTTTTTCAAAAGTCATAAAGACGTATATTATTCTGCTACAACTGGGCTTGCCTTTAGTTTGGTCATGGTCATGACTCTTCAAATAAAGGAATACGTACATATAATCACATATGGAACGTATTATATTGTACTTATTTCAGCATTAATAGTAATTACTTTCGGTGTTATGCTCCCCGCATTTAACAAGTTATCCAATTATTCATCTAGCCCATTTATTTCTGCGAAAAAAGGCTACCAACAAGATTTACCTTCATTCACCATGAACATTCTTAAATGTCACCGTCACCATTAAAAATATTATAATGCTGCTTCGTGCGATAGAATGTAAACTGTACGATATGTCGTGCCAGGTTCTATAGTTCCGTGCGGAACGGGTTAGTAAGTAGCAACGTTTGCAATTTTTTTTTTCAAGAGATGACAATGCTACAAATATCAATGTGTACTTTACCAAATGGAGAAAAATGTCGCAATGTCATTTTACAATGGAAATGGGACTGTACAATAGTTACAATACGTTCAAACCCAGAATAATAACATGAGCAAAAATAAATAATGCGATGAAATTCTACGACCATTTATTCAGCACTAGAAAATATGAAAAAGAGTGATGTTGCTGATCCAACATTTTTTTAATATGGTACATCAAAAACCCCCTATATTATTTTGGTAATGTGCACATTCAGCTTTAAGACTTATGTAAAGACTGTTTAAAGCTTTAAGGTACAAACTTATGGCTGGGATGAGGTAAGCAGACATAAATGGTAACTCACTTGATCCATTGACTTTACCTCATTGAATAATCTCAGACCCATCTCCAAATATCACTGCACAGTCTATTTTCATTTGGCATCTATATCCATCCGTCACATTTCATTCAAACTAGCAATTCTGTACACCTGAGCCTGACAAAATAGATTGAAATTGTACCAAAGCTTAATTCAATTTTCATGTAAGCTCCATAAATGCTAAGGCTAAATCCGCCCAGAAAAAGTAAAAAGAGTAAAAGATTTTGCTATTCAATCGCTGAATAATTTCCATATTCATATTTATTCTACATGTACGATCCAAAGATCTACTTTGCTCATTTGAATTTGACTTTTCATCGCATTTTCAGACTACATAACTCATCCCTGTCCTCATTCGTAGATTTGTAGAATCCAAGTGGAAAAAATCAAAAGGTACACGTACAAATATCTAATCATGGTATAAAAAATCTATCGCAAAATACCAGTTTGTACATCATTCTTCCACCGGACCGAGAGAGAAAAAATGAGAGACGCGACTCACGACTCACAATTCAAAATTCAGACTTAAACTCAGGCCTAGTCTCCATCATTTTCTCTCCTTGGCTTTGGCTTGCATTTATTTGCCAACTGCTGCAAACCTACAGACTGTGTGAGGGTACGTCTTGAAAAAGTGCAGTCCCAAACATCTGTCGTTTTTTGGCTATATGTCAAATGCACTTGTGAAGCAAATCCCCGAAAGAAAAAAACAAGATGGAATACGCACAATACAAAATATATTCACTTCTTCTGCCTTATATGGTACAAAGAGAAAATAGCTTTACTATACCTTGTAATTATGATTCTTGACACAGCGAAATCATATTTTTATTCGCCCACAGTATCAAAACCGACCCAAGAGTTTGTTGAGTTTGTCAGGATGACAGCATCACCATCAATATCAAAACCGAATAAAATTGTTCTTTGAATTTTCGGATTCGAGTTGGCAGCTGGCTATACGAATATTCTTAGGTTGTTTGCACGATGCTTGGTAGACATAACACAGTTTATTTTTTAAATGAATTACCTTCCACCCGACATCCTTTTTAATGAAGAATTGAGCATTTTAAATTATTCAAGATTGTTAGGTTTATATGCCTTCATTTTTGAAGAGAATGTAATTAACGCCAAAACTCAACACTTTGCATGTCCTCGTTTTCCAAACTTTTACAGATTACCCCAAGTTTAAAACTTTTGGCGGAATTGCATTTTTTAAAAGTTTCGGCGTTTTCAGTTTCTCAGAAGGAAGTAATCAAATGGAACAAGATAATTTAAGTAGAGAAACCTTAAGTAGAACCACGGTTATTTACTTTAGCACGAACACAGGAGTTGTATAAGTACTTATGGAAAATAATCTGCATAATGTTTTACAAGCTTTAGACAAACCAGTGTACACAACAACATAGCAAATTAAGTACTTTTTCTAATTTCCTTTTTACACTCCAAAAACAAGCTAAACTTTTACCGTGCAAACTTGGCTAGACCGATGTAAGAAACAACAACTTACAGTTTGCCAGAACGAAAACTTTTTTCAAGGAATAGTTTTTGCATTAATTTTGCTAAGTTTTATTTTGCCGAAAACGTAAATTCACTCAAAAGAAATATCATCTGAAAAAATTGTTCGCACCTGTTTCATGTTTCTCCGAATCAGAACAATGAAGTGCTGCCTTGGCAATATTATTTTAAATAAATATGATATTTATGGGAAATGAAGAACCTCGTCTACTGAGCTTATCTTCGCTTCGTGTCCTTAAGCTTTCGTTCCAATTTGCAGTTGGCTGCTCCCGTAAAATCTCACTTGAGAGATTTTGACAGGAAAACCGTCTGTGGAAATAGTTTGCACAGGTTTCCAAACTAGAACTAAGCCCAGTATTTTCTTCACTTTCCCCAGAAAATCTAGCTTCGTGCACACATGAAAGGAGAAACACTCGGTGGAGCGTAGCGTAAAAGAAAAGAGCGCCGGGACAACTTGCTGAGCTGAAGTAGAAGCTCCAAGTGAGCTCCTGAGCTGGATGAACCGGCATCAAATAAGCATATTTTCTTCTTTCTCTCCCCCTCTTTCACTTCCCTCGGAAGGAAAGCAAATGGAGTATTTGTAGTTTGCGTAAACACAGCCTACAGAAGAGATTCCTTTTACTTTTTTTATTTTGTGGACTTTGTGGTACAAAAGGTTTGTTGTTTGCAGTTTCTTGCATATTTTTTTCGACGTGCCCCAAAAGTAATTACATACTTTTCCCAATACAAAATAGCTTCTTGAATGGAGTGTAAATTTGGGATTGGTAAAGATAAATGGGAAACAAATTATTCATTTAGCATTGTCTCGTGTAAGAGGTTTGGAAATCAATGAAATGGTAAGAACTTACATGCACACACGAAAAGTTTTTCTTGATTGGTAAATTCCCTTCGAAGAAAAGAGAAAGGTGGTGCATCAAGCATACAAATTTGGAAGTTGTTGCCCTTTTATTCTTGCTCAATGCTAGACTTCCAATGACCCAACCCTTTTCAATTCACGATTGACCAACTAGACAAACTATTACTTGGACATGCACCTACATATTTATTTCTAGGAAGGTATGATTTCTCATTTCTCTACTTCGCTGCATTTTATAGACAGCTAAACTTTCCCTACTTATTTTAGTTTTTTTTGTACTAGTCCATCCTTTTGACGCGTGAATGCACAATGGACCTAAGCTCGAAAAAAAGAGAGGCTTGAAACTTGAATTGAAATCCAAGGGTTAGGGCTCACATGAGGTAGGATCAGACATCATGGTACTTTACTTTTACTTGAAATTTTCAGAATTTGTTCGAAAAAATGCACATGGTTGGTTTTGTGAACAAAAGGCTGTAGGAGGTTTCTCCACTTAGCAGTGCTCATCTCTAAACAACAGGTTGTAATGGAAAAGAGGATGACCCTTTCAAACAAAATTTGTAAGAGATACTTTCACCCCAGAAACTATGGCTATTATAGCAGGTAACATAATGACTCCCCTCATCAAAATAACCTTCAAGTAACTACTCTATTCTTTAAGTATAATCTAGATCCTTGTGTAACCCAAACCCAACATCTCCATGGAAAGAAGATCGACAAGGTTCTTGAAGGAACAACCCAATCTCTCTCCCGAAACACAATTTTCTCTCGTTTATTTCCATGCTAAAGTTTGGGGTCTGCGTGAGCAAAACATCACGTGAAGAAAGCTAAAACCACACTTTTCCAAAGGTAAAGTGTCAGCAACAATAGAATGTACCTTGGAGTCAACACATGACCATCAAGAGGATCGTTACTAGATCTCGGGGAAAGAATACATGTCAACGAGGCTTTTTTTCTATCAAAACCCTAGACAACTATATCAATTTTTCTGCCACTCACAGAGAAAAAAAAAAACACTTTCGCTTTCGTTACTGAGCGACCAGACCAACCGAGAATGTAACAAGACCACATCACATCATCATATTTTTAATGTTCCCTTGTTCACATATCCTAGAAAAAGTTGCTAAACAAACTTTCTGGTAGAAACTCTGAAACGGAAGTGATATTCCAATATTGCTTATTTTCTTCAGGGAGTAGGCGTACGACCACACACTAACATCTCTACTTCCATTTCCCAAAGTTAAAATGCAGGTGTTAGAATCCAATTGGAATTCAAGTTAGTAAGGATCCTCTCTGGTGACACATTTTCCGCACTTGGTAGTCTCTAGTCTCCCCAACCACAAAGCTGGTTTCAAACGATGGAAAGAAACTTTCTTGAGGGTTTTTACATTTCATTTCATTCACAATTTGAATGTATGTTTGTAGCGTGCTTAAACTTTGTGAGTTAACTGCCTCCAACAAAGGTTCCAGTATTCCCATATTACTCCAAACGTTATGAAAGAAAAGCACCCTTGGGGATTCGCCAGAGTGAAATAGAGCACAAAGCTACTTTACTCGCTATCAATTTCGGACAAAGTTTGTTATACCATGTAATTCATAAGAGGAAGGAAAAGGAAACATTACAAACTTGAACTCTCCTTAAGTTCCTACGTTTCCATAATACAAAAGGAGCATATTGTTTTTGCTTGTTTGCATCATTTTTTACATTTATGTAAATAACTGTAGAACTTTAGCATAAATACACCGAAATTGATAAATGTTTACAATTCATGCATTCCTAATGGAGAGAGAATTATTCGGTGGGACTCATCTTGCTACTTCCTACGGAAATGCGAAGACGCTAAGTAGGTGGTAAGCCTATATGTGTTGCTTTGGCTTGGCAGTTGATGCTGATCCCACTTTTTGTTTTAAATGAATCCTATACAATCTTGCTTTTAAAAACTGTTCAGGATGTCACATTGGTTCGTTTATATAATAAGAAAACATCCCATGAAAATGTTTTGTCCCTTTTAATCCACTACAAGAGTGTCACACAGCTGCTCCCACAAAGAAAAGAGCCATTAGTACTTGTCATGTTACATCCAATTCGTTTACAACTAAATCATCCCTTTGATGGAACGTGCTATATGCTACGCAAAAAAAAACGTTATTTGTATGGAATAAAAAATGACATTAGGAAAATACGCTATTTTGTTTTGATACATAAACGCAAATGTATCGCTATTTTCTGCTCTGCACTGATGCATACGCATTTACTTTTAAAGTGTTTTGCTGGAAAGGATTTGAGAAGCCCACAAAGTGCCAAAAAAGGTTTCCCATGTAGGGTTCCAATTCTTAATGCTGATCTGAATTCAATGAGCGCGAGGGAAATGCATTAACAAAAATTGCATATGATTCAGTAGAAAGTAGGTGGAGAGATATGGGCTTTTTTGTCACCTATTTAAAGAGGATAAACCCAAAGTGGAATAACAAACACGTGTGACAATATGGACACGAATACCAGTGCGCCTAGATCTAGATACCTTAGCAAAACAAGCTCAAATCGCAGAGAATTTATGATGCTCTTACAATCAGAGTAGAACAACTCTACCTGAACAGAAAAACACCATATGAAAATTACGAATATTTTCCCACCGCAAAACCTGGAACTGATTCAAGAAATGTGGATGGGAAGAGCTTAAACTAGACTGGATTTTTATCTTCCAAGAAGCTCTCGCTCTAGTCAAGATGGTATCGTAAATACAATCCTTTTTAATTCCCACATATCGCTTCAGTTTCACGGAGAAATAAGCCCAGTGAAAGGTGAAATCATTTTGCTGATCTTACATCTAATTGGGAATCGGAGCAACGCACTTGGAAGCTTATATCAAAATTTAAAAAGCAAGCTTACATTTCCTTTTAAATTTAATATTTTATGATTATTTATTTATTCCTTATTCACTTAGGGCCACTGACCCATAAAACAATAATTTTACAATTTCAGGTATAATTTAGAAATACAAGTTCAGCGTTTGACTATCTAGGACGGAAATATTATTATTTTAAATAGCGTAAAAAGTAGTAGTAAAATGGATTGAATATTCTCGAAAAAATTGAACTTCAGAATTGGTCAATGAGGTAAATTTTTCTGTCTACAGAGTCAAATCTATTTTGAGCTAAAATTTTTTAATTACATTTCAAACAAAAGCGGAGAGAAATTCCTGTAGATTGCTTTCTGTGGTTTGTGCTAGACATATTAGAGCAGAGCTAGAGACACATCTTGGAATGTTTCTCATTTTCTCTGTTTTTCAGTTCATTCTACTAGCCACAAAATACTGAGCAAATCGGAGAAATTCTTTTTACTCTAAAAAGCTGCATAGGAATTTGCTTATTCAGACTTTGAAAAGATCTTTAGGCTAGAGATTTCATATGCACTCTGACACCACAAGAGAATGCGAATCCACAATTATTGTATCAAACAATCAGGTTTCAGATTCTCCTCTCCCCTTAGAGACTGGAAATTCATGAAATGATTATGGCCCTTTCTTGTAAATGCAGCAGAAAGTGTAGATTCCCTTGGACCTCAGTCGTTTATTACTTCCGAAAGTGTCAGTTTTAAACTGCATTTTTGTAGTGAGCTTTGCTTCCTCATAGGCCATGTAATCATAAGTTCTCGTCCCCACAAAGAAAGACATATGATGAGACACTAGGATACAAAATGAGCAGACATGATAAGAAAGGGAGAACACTAGGAAGCAAAGTAATCTAATGGCATTTTGAAATATTTGGAGACACTTGCCATAAAATAAGAAGCACTTTATGGAGTACTTTTCTTTAAAAAAGTGAGCAAAGTTACTTTTCCCATTCCCACTTTTGCTTCCTATTCCACTTCAGTTGAAAGGTAGGGGAATAGCGAATCATCTAAAAATAAAGTGTCAACCAATATTCAACATTCCGGACAAAGTCCCTTATCCTGATATCCTAAAACCAAAGAGCCTTGGATAAGTACAAGTGCTACAACCATATCATTATTATCTTGACTTACTCATCAAAAGGTCTCTTGAAGTCTAACCAACTTTGCCATTTTATTCACATTTTTTCCCAAAGAATGTCTCTTTTTATCTAAACTTTTAAAGCTTATTCTTTCCCTTCTTTGCTCAATGTAGTTAACGTCATTGAAGGAAATATTGTAAAGTAGAAAAGGAAATAAAGAGGGTCTACCCGAAAGTTTCCACTTGTGTCCCTCTATATCCTCTTTAGCCTTCGTGCTTCTCGCAGTGTTCATGTCCTTTTCATTTTCTCAAAACATGCTTCCCTTTTCGGAAAGTTTCTTGCAAAATTTTAAAAGTGCTAGAAACACTGGTCTGCAATCCCATCAAGGTAATAATAAGATGTATTATCGGCTACCACAAAAATAACTTTCAAAGAGCAACTTTTAAGAATGCACTGATGAATAGTGGCACGCAGCAGTCTGGAGTCTGGACTCTGGAGTGGGAAAACCATGCGCACGTACTTTATTGAGCCTTTCAAACCTTCCGAAACTTTCTTCATCCTTTTAGACTTTAAGAGGAAACCAGATTGTTCTGATAGTGAGAAAATATCTATGCAAAATTGTACACGAAGGCAGAAACTTTAGCCGCAAACTGTAAGAATAAACTTTCTTATTGATAAATTCTCATCATTATTTATGAAGCAAAGTTTTTTTTTAGAGATTGAGCAGGAGACAAAACACGGAATAATTTATTACGGGATATAACAGCTCTTGATCACAAGACGGGTTCTATCTATCACATCGAAACTGTTTGAGCAGCTTTTCATTACAAAATTGATTGGATAAGCAATAATGGCGGGGGTTGTAACGTTGTAAGTTGCCAAGGACTAGGGAAAGTATACTTCCATGAGTTCCATGATATTCATTTTGGTAATGAACTATGCACAAAATGAAATATTCAGGTTGAATACGGAAAGATTTACTGTACCAAAAGAACGTACCTTTTACTTTTGAAGTTTTCTCCAGGATGCACGTAATAGGAGCACTCACTCTCAATAAAAATCTGCCTAGTTTTTGCTTTCTCTTTCAATCTCACTTTCATAGTCCATCCACACAAACGGTACTCATAAATATTGTCCAAGTCTGAACTTGTCAAGAATGAATTTTCGAATTACACTGAAATAAAATAACTAGCATATATGTACAAGTATGCAGATTCCATGGGAGACCTGTTGCCTCCGTCACTGATCCAGAGTTCTCCTGGTGTTTTACTCTTCCTCCAGGTTTGAATTTGCAGTTTTCGCTGCAGCGAGTTAGCGATTTAACATTAGAGTATTGCTATTGCCAATGTATCGATTTAGTTTTTGCTGTCTGAAATACGAAAGGAGAGGCTTAGGCTTAGCCTAGAATCCATAAAAATGACGACAGTTTACACACTGACAGTATCATAGGTCTCCCTTTTTAATACATTAAAGACTCCACTTTAATTTGTTGATGTCATGCACTGAATCTCAACTCTCAATTTATTCGTATTTTATATCATAGAATATTCAATAGGATCCTAATTCCAGTATCCAGTGTATAGTCTCCCTCCAGAGTTCATCAATGTAATAGTGTTTTGATTTGTGATATCACCTACACACGTTTCCTTCCTGTCCCTCTTTCTCTTGGGAGTAAACTAACACAATCACTTAGTTTATAAATCATATCACACCCAAAACTCAGAGAGAAATTTTCAGACTATCTGGGGTTCTATTCTAACTCTAAGCGGAAGTTCATATTTACAATGTTTCTCTGTCATAAAAACGCACCTTAGCTTAGATGCACAATGTTCCCCTTCCCTCAAAACAAAAATGAGGGTTTTACATTGTACTTGTTTCGTTCTCCACTCCACCTTGTAAACTCGTCTGTCAAAACCTTTTGCGTGCAGGATAATCTATTACTAGTTTTCTGTAGATTCTTCACAAACAATTACCGTTGTTACAATCGAGAATCGAGACCAAGACCCTCTAGCCTTCTGACTCTTCTTTAAAAAAGAATGTTCTTCTGTACGTACACTTTAGAGTCTAAAGAGGTTACTAACTTTAGACTTTGTTTCCCCCAAAAAACGCTCCACCATATCAACATTGACTACACCTTGCCTCTATTTTCCCAGCGTAATTGAACAATGGGAAAAGGTGTATTGGATGAATTTAACAAAACCAGTATAGCTTGAAAGAGCCAGTTTGGCACAAGAGCAACTACTTTTTATTCTTTACAGGGGAAAATACAGAAAAAAAATTGCTAGAGGACTAAAGTGCCATATTATTGTCTACCCATTATCCATATGATATGATATGAGGAGATGAGCGGCGCTGATAAACAAGGGGAAAAAGTATAGGAATCAGTCCCTCTGGCTTCACTCTCTGGCTCGCTGACCAAAACGTAATAATGTGGAGGTTTAGTGCACAAAAAACTATATTGCTTTACTGTTCCTTGTGGTTGCTTGTTTTTGCTAAAGTTAGTGGGTCTGGTTAGTCTGGTACGTTCTAATATCGGGTTTTTATTGTTGTACACAATGTTCAGACCAAGTACCAGGAGAATAAGAGATACATGTAGTAAATGATATGATAATGGAGGGATGATGAAGGTGAGCAGTGGGGATAATAGAGAGAAAAGAGTCGCTCACTCGTTTCGAAATAATGTTGCCTTATAACTTATGCCATGCATCGAATCACACTACGCTTCCCAGTAAAAAGTACAATAACATCGAAGTCATTAGTACCCGCACGCATGCTAAAACTCAGCAACAATGCTTTCAGTTTTCAAACACGCTATATGCATCTAATCTACAGGATAAACAGGATGTTTCTTAATCCCAGGTAAATCCAAGGTAGGTGAACTGAACTGTGTACGAGAGAGTGAGAAGACCCTTTCAGTTATTTAATACACTTGTTCAGTAACATGCATGGTCCTCTTCTAGCTGGTCCTGGTCTCCTGGTTCCTGGTTCGTCATGTAAAATATCCTAGAGAAACTAAGCTTATAGGGAGAAGATGAGCGCCGCGTTAAGCAGGTTCTAAACTTCTAATCTTTCGACCATTTTCCACACATTTGAGACCATCACATTTTATCGCAGGGAAAATATGAAAAAGGTTTCGATTGCGATTATTGTTATGGTTATGTTATAGAAGAGCTTTGGAGATTCTATATTTTCAGGTGAGTTTGGATGTTACACCCTTCCTCTTTTTTTATTATTTAGAGGTTTAGTCTGAATAATCGTCATCGAGAAGGGTTGTCTCTTTTATCATGGCTCCATGCATGCTGTAAAGCTGTACATGTAAAACCAGGCCCCTCTCATATTTTCTACGCATTTCAAGGTAATAAAATGAAACAAAGGATGGTAGATTTTACATAGGTTACGTCATCCCTTCCTCTTAGCTGCTATACGTACCTACCTGTTTTTAAACATCGTTGCATAAGAGGAAAATAATTCTTCTTTTTTACACGGACCTGGGCAAGTCGTAACAAGTATCAGTGTTACGAGTGTTATCTAGTTGCTAAAAAAATTGTCTGGCATCCTAGAGACCATACGTGACAGTTGTTTCGACAGTAAATATACTTATGCATCCACATTTTCTATGCAGAACTGACAATTGCCCTGGTCCTGGTCTGTAGGTCTGCATAAAAAACAGAACTCAGAACACTAGGATACGGATGGTTAGAGAGTTTTCATGCAGTCGTGAAAAAATGCTCAGGTGTGGAATATGAAGTAGCTACAAAGTAGAATCACTAGATATTAAACCCTTTTTCTATGAATATTATCAAAACATTGCGACATTCGAATCCTTTCAAGAGTCAAGAGGTAAAAAAACGTAATGTTTCTCATGTTCACAACCCTCGGGAGAACGGATGCTTTTGGGATATTAGTCTCGGTCCTCTGCAAAATATTACATGTGTCGGATTCGATTGCAGCTCACTATTCCTAAGCTCACTTACTCTCCTCTGTTACTTAACTGCAAAAAACAACCCGTTTCTTGTTTCTTTCGAGAAACAATATACCAGTGGTATTGCAGGACTTCTTTCATTTTATGTGTGTCTGCATGCATCCGTGTCAAAATAAAATGCAAATGTCACGGAGCAATCAAGTCTAGGATGTACAGTAAGCTTTAAAAAATATTCAATGAGAGTACCGATATCTTTTAAAAAAATTTCCTAAAATACAGTAACTACCCATAACAATGTAATATTGTCAATTGTCAAGGTGCCACCTTTTTTTTAAATCTCTACTAAAGCTGAATTACTAAAAACACCGACATTGTCATTCCTTGTCATTTTTGTATTCAATACTTCAGGATTCCAGTCTGCTGCAAAAATACTCTTGTTTTCTGCACACACTTGAACAGCACTAATGTGTTTTGCAAACCAAACCTAATTTCGGTATTCATTCAGATGAGAAAGTTTCTAACTGCCTGTATCCAAACACTAACAAAACTCCAATTTTATTTTACATGTGAAATTTTGATCAAAATGTATGCGAGAGTTTGATCCTAAGCATAAAAATGGAAATGATTTCTACTTTTTATGTTTCCTCTTCTGAACGAATCATGTTAACTTTCACATGAGAAAAAAAGATTCCGGAGATAAGAGAATTATATATTCGTGGACGTATGCAGTCCATATTTTTTCTCGGTGAATCTCTCCAATTCATCTAATTTGTTTAGCGAGCCCTTCAAAAAAATGTTTTTTGGTAAATTTCAAATCCTAATAACTCTAATTTGTTTAGCGAGCCCTTCAAAAAAATGTTTTTTGGTAAATTTCAAATCCTAATACGTTAAATAATCTGTAGAATAGACAGTATTGTTTTTTTTGGCTCTGAAGATACGTTTTGCTTGTGCATAATACATTATGGGATGATATTTGTGCATCAAATATTTATGAGGTGATGCTACTTCCTTCAATTACTTTAGTTTGTATAGTGAATGCTACTCAATATGGCTCATTTGATATGCGAATTGTATAATCCTGATTCTAATGTTATTCACGGAACTTGGACTACAGAGAGCTGACAGGAAGGAAGGGAGAATTTTTTTTAGACAGGCTCTTCAGTTTACTCTTCTCTTATCTCCTCATTCTGCTCATTGTGCATGCACAATGTAATGCTAGCCTGAGTAGCCGGTTACGGAACAGAGAGAGTGAGCTGATAAGTCAGGTTGAGTGAGACGAACTGGAACGAAACGTTCTCAGTAGTAGTAGTAGTAGGTACATAATTTATCCTACTTAGATAGTCACAGGAACATATTGGCATCCAGATGGATGCTCTGGAAGGGCAGTTGGCTCAGGTGGAATTTATTAATCCCATGAATTTTGAATGGACTACTCAATTGATTAAAGCCTGGTACTCCTTCCATCTCCGCTTTTAAATATTTTACTAGACCCAGTCGAGTTTAAATTCAATGAATTTATTAAATTAAAGGAACCTATGAAAAGAACTAAAAACTCGATATACTTTTTAATGTCTACTTATGCTCACGCACAATTTTAATGGATTTCCGTATTCAGCAATAAAATTGATATTTTTAGCATATTAATTTTTAAATAATGTATGATTCAACCAAGATCAAATAATTGAATTTAAATTAACATTTAATGCGTTCGTGATCTTCAAACATGCGTGCAAACATTGACAGTGACAGATGGACTGTTCAATGCAGGTCCGTATTCAAAATTGCAAATTACCTTATTACCTACCATTTATTGACGGATGCATTTCGAGTCAATATATATGGCTTTGACCATGAAAAATTAAAGAATGTTTGTTAAGCAAATGGAAAGGGAAAATATTGGTCAAGCATTAGTTTTTCTTTGGCTTTTGAACGCAATGTTTGATAAACTGAACAGAGTGAACACCCTCCTCTTCATTTGTTCAGCCTTAATTTAGACCTTACAACTACAACTGTTTTTTACATTCAGCTTTATTCACCACTCATTACGTGTTCTCGCAAAATTTCATGTTGTTCTTAGCAAATCCAACAGAACATGACACAATGTTTTAATCCTTAATGCCTACACTATCTGGCCAGAACAGCCAGCTAAACAAATCAATCCGCTCTCATGTATGTAATATGCTCTTATTGGAAGCAGCCTTAATTTATGAGTATTTTCTTGCTAAAAAAAGATGACCAAATCGGCTCCACTGTCACTATTTGGACAGGAATTAGCAAGGCAAATAAGAGGATGTGATGGCTCAAAAAGAGATAAAAACGTCTTTTTACTTAGGAATTGAAAGATTAACGCTTGCATCTTTCAACTTTGGCGTGTGTACGCCTACCCACGGATGAAAGCGACCTTACTCTACCTCATGATTTTAAAATCCCCCAAACAAATTTTTTGGCCAACAAAGCACATTAATTCTACAAACATTTGTACTAATGCCTACATGGAAGATGCTAAATGAAAGGAAAAATGGAGCCTAACAAAATGCCATGCACTCAAACTTGACTCCATAATTTCTTATCCTTAGCCGTTTTTCCTTTCAGTGATAAACAAACGCTTTTAAACCGCGTGTGGAGCAACAACAGTTACCATTTTCAGTCCTGTGTGCAGTTTCTGTTTAATTCGTTAGACACATTTTCGGAGAATTTTTCCTCAGCCTTTTCATCCGATCTCCATAAACATCAAATATAAATCCATCTTTAAATTTTCATTTTGTGTGAGCCGGAACTCCCATAGAAACACCAATTCTATAGGTTTTCGCAAAAATATTCCTGTAGATTTACCATACGAGTTCAAACCTTGAGTTTACGTATTCCCTGTGGAAAAAAGAATAAATTACCAACGGTGCTGCCAATTAAAAAAATGCAGTATTTGTCCACATCTTCTCCATCGTCTTGGAAAGTTCAAGGCATTTTTGCCGCAATTATAACCACCTCGTGTCTAATTTTAGTAACGTCTCCTCCAGTGTGCGACTCCGTACCAGTTGACCTTTTCTTTTCTAATTACGATGAGGTAAAACGGAACCCACCACAGAAGTCTGAAACGTAAGCAATGTCCTATTTTGGTTGAACGTATTTCCGAAACAGAGATAATTAGTTTTAGAAGAAAAGTCTGCATTTGCTAACTTTAATGAGATTCAGGCATAGGGATTAAGATTACCGGGGCAACATGATACTACCAAGAATAAGCTGGCACAAGCTCGCTTTAGTAGCCAGTGTAAATTATCTGTTGGGTGTTCTGTACGTAGAACTTCAATTAAATTAATTAACCATGTTAACGTTTATTTATAGGCCTGACCCTTGTCCAGAGAACTTGAACAACGACAGAATAACCAACTTCCGGTGGTTTCGCTACGACAACGTAACAAAAAAGTGTTGGCACATTGACCAGCGAGGACCTTGTGGAGAAAATATGATATTTTATCGGGTCGGAGACACGCCGTATGGAGCGTGTGAGTGTAATCTGTATTATAGATGTGCTCGTCCGCTGATTTACTGGGCTCCAGAGAAACGTTGCTATTACACTAACGAACAGGTTAGACCAAAGCCTTTTAATTTTTAATAGAACTCTCCTTCTATAAGTTCTTTAAGCTCTAGAGAAATATTCGCGGTAGCAAAACTTTTACGCTTTATCTTTGTCTATCTAGTCAGGTTTTTAGTTCCCTCCTCATCCCTGATAGATCTTCGTTCCATGGGATATTTTACACGTCTTCCATTTTGATTACTATTCGATCCGATCCCTTCTCCATAACCATACATTATGCATGCACACCCACGTCGTCAATTTCTCTCTTTACTTTCAAAAAAGAAAAAAAA
>JAANSQ010001301.1:0-15752 GCA_036850885.1 Lepidocyrtinus dapeste
ATCCTTTCATACCTCAGCGAAGCTATGTCTCTATCTGCTTTAAAGCATTTATTCATTTATGGATTTTGGTTTCCATAATGAACCTTAAAAATATACTGAATTTTGGACTCTCCTCCAGATTTTACAGAAAATCTAGAGGTTTCCTACATGTTATATTCGTGCTACATCAACTGTGTCTCTTGTGCAGTGAAGCTTACTATTTGGATAACAATCCTTATCGTCACAAAAAAGTTCTCGGGCCGAAAACCAGTTTTGTAGTAGAATGGTCAGTGAATTGGAAAGACCGTTTGGTTATGTTCCAAGTCTCCGCAGAGACTAAAGGCTGGGTGGGATTTGGGTTAAGTAAAGATGGGAGAATGTTTAACAGTGACGTGGTGATTGGAGGCGTTGGCCTGGATGGAAAGCCATACTTCGATGTAAATTTGAAACTATCAAAAGTTTTCTTATTCACACATTTTAATTAAGGGTAGCTTTTCATAAATGGCATTTGTGTAGGATGCTCACATTAGCAACAATAGATCCTTAGTGATTGACAAACGTCAGGACTGGAGACTAAATGGAGCATGGGAAAAGGGCAAGCGAACTTACTTAAGCTTCAGCAGAGCTTTTGACACATGCGACCCACAGGATTTTCCCATAACGGTGAGTAAATTCCAGTCTAAACAAAGAATAATGTTCATTATGTGGCAAGTGCAAAACTGACGCAAAATGTGTTTTCGGAACAGTCATCTCTAGTTGTCTTAATTTGGGCTTTTGGAGAAACTGATCGTGTTGATTATCACTCGAAAAGAAGAGGAAGTGTTCCAGTCTATCTATTAGATCCTCAAATCTCAGAAGAATTAGCCCACGACCACTACAGACAAATTGGCCCTGTGAGTGCATTATTAATTGTAATTTTATAATCGTTAAAATCTGCAAATAATTATAAATGGTTAACATTAATTTAGCACTCCAATTACTACCTCGTACAAAGGTGGGCTATAGCAAGTACGATTCGTTTACCACCAAAACCCTCTTCAGCGTGGTGTTCTGTGCAACGTGGTCCTCGTCTTTTAAGGCGACATGATATAAATGGGGTAAAACGATTATCCAAATTATGCAAGTTTACCTACTTGTTATAGGGTTATCAGTACTTGTTCTTTGATATTGCAGTTAGGGCCACTTCTTACAACTGATATTGCCAAGGAAACAGTGCAAAAAATGCTCCTTTATCGTTGTACATCTCCACAACAAACCCAAGCGCAATCCTTTTTTGAGCCTTACGCCAAACTAAAAGGAGAAGAGTGTTTCTTAAATGACAAGAGAAGTTTGCCGTTAGCATTTTGCAGAGAAATGATTTACGTTTGGGGTAGAGGTGGGGAGGTAAGTATAGAGAAGACGTTGTCAGCATATTTAATAGATCTAATTTAACAATTTAAGTTTGTGCTCATTTTCCTTTACAGCCTTTTTATTTTCCTGAAGACATCGGTATCCCAATAGGTAAATTCAATTTCAAAACCAGCTTATATATTAAGACACTTTGTTTAATTAAACCTTTATCGTTTGATTATTTTTTATCATAGGTGAATCCGAATTCGAATACTTTCTATTGGAAACACATTTTGAGAATCCAAAGCGCATAAGTGTTGAAGTTGAAGCTGGAGTTGAAATAGTTTTTTCACACAGGCAAAAGTATTAAAACAATTGATTGAACTAATTTTTTGATAAACATACTAATACAATGTAACATAACTATTACGCATTTTTTTCTAGGCCTAACAGTGCTAGTCTGATTCAAGTAGGTTATGGGCCGTTTGGTGTATTCGTAATCCCACCAAAGTCACTCATGAACATTTATGGTAGTTGTGGTAAGCCTGTATGAAATTATTGTTGGAAATTATCATAACCAAAAAAATGTTAACATGATATAATTTATCTTGCACGAAAGGTCCTAAATGTACGGCTAGAATGTTTCCGAAATTGGGAGCCAATGCGTTTGCAGTTATGCTTCATTCTCACTCTTTAGGTAGGCACTACGTACCCCAATCGTTTTAATTCTTTGAACATAACTTATAGCATACGTTGATAGTGCCTGATTAAACATATTCGATTTCAAAACTTACAGGGACACAAATTCGTCTGCGACATTTTCGCTCCAACCAAGAATTACCTTGGGTTATCAGAGATGATAATTATGATTCCGAATTTCAACAAATGAGGCTTTTGCCTAGGGAACGGAACATCCTTCCAGCAGATCAACTCATCACGCGTAAATAATTTTTAAAACATTGAAAAGACAGTACAAGATTTGAATTTAATTATAGTTAAGTTTGATGATTTAAAATTATTTGTCACAGAATGCACGTTTGACAGTAATGACCGGAATCGTACATCGTTTTCGGGCTTTGCTAGCCAAGATGAAACCTGCCAGGCGTATATTTATTTTTCCACAAAACTACCATACTTCAGGTGCACCAGTGAGTATCCATCTGAGAGGCTCATGCAGAAGTTTGGAGTTAACAACTTTACATGGTAATTATCCTGACCTCAGTTTAGATTCACTAGCAATTAATGACCCAGTCAACTATCTTAACCACATGTTTTCATTGCTTCATTTCCATAGGGACTTAACATGGCAAGAACGTTACGTAACAGATCCCATAGCGCTGGAAGGTACATGGCTTAGTGACGTGGTTGATGGGGAAGAGTCTAACGTTGAAAAGCCTTCAGCAGATCAACTAGAACAAGATCTTAAGTATAGTCCTCACTTTGAAAGTTGTCCAGATATAAATGATGTAATGGGGCAATCTGAAAACCAATTGTTCAAAATGTACACAAACGACTGGGAGCAGCCGGGAGAAAGCCCAATATCAACATTCACACCATACTTAACCTCCACTGTATCGTTCCCTAATAACATCCAAGAATATTTGGAACCTACTTCCTGTGGCTCCCTGCCTCCAGTGCCTGTTTCATTGACTCCTCATCCAGTTTTAGACTTTCGAGGTAATTATGGTCCATCTCCAGCACCACCACCTCCACCTTCCATTCCAACTATACCAAGACCTGTTAGCTACAATGGTGACGTTTTAATTAAAAGTGTGTTAAATAAGCCATCGGATATCATAGTTCCTATGGTTCAAACAAAACCAGCCGATGTTCTCAACGACCTTACTTACAATCAACCGATTAAAGCATTTTTTGATAGATTGGCAGACTTGATCTCTCCAGATAGAAAGGAACCTGTCACCGGTAAAATCAAGTTGCCCAGGTTCCCTACTACACCTCGGGTGTCCATTCCACCTGTTACCAAACCAAAACCATTCTCAATAAAGGACATTGCTTTATCATCCCATTCAGTTGAGCCTTACTTCAATGAAATTATTACACCCAATCATGTAAAAACGTCAAATGTTTTAGGTAATACAGGCTCCGGTCGCCGTATCCCATCTAAGGCCATATTTAATGCACTTCATGGTCCTGAAAGAGTAAAGAACTTTTTAAAGTCTGCAGAGCTATCCTCAAATGGTGTGTCTTACCAAAGTATTCGAATGAATGGAGATGTCCTGAAGAAGAAGGGCTAGGGAAGTCTAACGGGGTGAAATAAGACTGTAGATTACCTATTATATTTAACGTCATTCTCAATGTACCTTATGTAAAGCATGATTAATGTAGAAAATGACTGATAGATTATTAATAAAAGTGCAATACAAGTCCAAACTCTATAAATTTTATTCCCATACTGAAATCAATCGTGTATATGACTGGAAAATTTTTAAAGGTAAAACAATGAGTTTGTTGAGGACTGAGGTCTATTTGGCTTTATCGCATGTCTGATCCTCCAAATTGCAATCGTAACAGAACCTTGCATCTTTTGATGGATACATAATCTAGCTCTAGATAAACCTCTGCCTCTGCCACCTTAACATGCCAAATTTGAGTGAAAAGGTTACAATAAACGGGGTTCTACAACTGCTCGAATATTCCATAATTAAATTTAAAAAGTATATTGATTTTGCATCTTTTTAAGAGGGGCCTCCAGTACTTAATGAAGACATTATATTGTTTCCTCGCAATCCTGGGATCACATCGTACTAATTATTGTTCTAGATCAGTAATTACCTAAAGAAAAAGATACAAATATGAGGCGTATCCTATTTTGTTTGTACATTTGTACCTACTTCACAAAGCATAAAAAACATGAAATTGCGTATCTCAGCAGTGACTGATCCAAGGAACTGGAAATATTGAACACAATGTCTCTGATTATCTCAGCAGGATACCCTAATTAAATTGCAATTAAAAACTTGCCCCGAAAAGTGGCAAACTTATTTCAGCTTTATTACGAAAATCGTTTTCTTATTCTTCAAGGTGTATGCTTAGATAATTATAATAAAACTACCTTAAAACTAAAACTTGATGTAATCTAAGGTTCGACTTTTTCTTCTTTAGAAACTTGATTGACGTAAAGGTCACAATACTACTTCCCATGTTCTGAGTGATCGCTCAGCGCGCGAAGCACACCACTTGAAATGATAAGATTATGATAGCAATGTCATTGTTCTTAAGAAATAATTTGAGAGGTGGAAACTGATCATTATCTCGATACAAAGTATACTAATTTAACTCGTTCACCAATTAACATGGCAAAACGTTTTAAGATAATTTCTTCTCAGATTGATAACTAGATATTCACACAGTAGCATTTTACATTAAAACTATGGAATGATTAAAAACCAATAAAAACTCAAGTGGATAATCAATTATTTCTGAAACATAATAGATTATATAGATTTTAATCATAGCTAAAGTTTCCATAAAAAGAGTTGAAAAAATTACTTGCACGTCTAGTCCTTTCCAGAGGTTTGAAGTTGAAGCTCAAACATTATAAAATTTAATTAGTTTAAAGTATTCCAGTTTAAACATTTGGAAAGATGTTAGACTCCAAGAGATTAGGAACACTTAAACTATTTATTTATTTAACAGCTTTAATAGCAATAGAAAACTTTAGCAGGGTAAAGTGCATCATTGTCGATAAAAATCCCTATCACCATCGGGAGGTTTTAGACTCCAGAGGGAATTACATTTTAGAATGGCTCTTCAGCAAGGAGACTAACACGGTCACATTCAATGTCACTGTGAAGACTGAAGGTTGGATTGGATTCGGATTAAATAGCAGAGGAGTAATGAACGGAGCTGACATTGTGATAGGAGGAGTTGACACCAAAGGGCGCCCATATTTTTCGGTAAAAAAATCAGAATATTTCAAAAAGAATCATTCGAAGAAATAAATTGTAAAGTTTTACACAAATAACTAATAAATTGTAAACAGGATATGCATGCTACCAAGAATCGCACCATAAAAACGGATGCCAAGCAAGACTGGAAGCTCCTGGCGTCTTGGGAACATGGTGGATATACTTCGCTTAAATTTTCCAGATTGGTGGATACCTGTGATGCCGAAGACTATCTTATTTCAGTATGCTCAATTTTTTAACCTTTGTTTGCTGGGACTCCTACATAAAATTGATTTTTTTAAAACCGCTTTAAAGGATGATCATGTCGCACTCTTGTGGGCCTATGGAGAACGGGATGAGTTAGGAAATCATTACCAATCGAGGGGCTGGTTTAGTGCATACCTCCTGGATCCAGAAAAAAGTCCTGACATTGATGATCTGGTCAGTCAAAGGAGGCAGCCAACACGTCCAAGTGATGATGGGCCAGTCATTTCATGGAAACTGAGAAGACGTTACAATCTCCCTCAACAAAGAACGTCTTACTGGTGCTCTATTCATGCAGCACCTAAGCTTCCTCATAAACATCATGTTATTGGCGTGAGTATTAAATTTGAAAAAAAATTCTCCAGAAAAAAACATTCGATTATGTTTGATCAGTTTAATCATCGAAAATTTCGTTTTAGTTCCGAACATATCTGGAAAATGAGCTGGCACGTAGGCATACTCATCACTTGCTTGTGTACAGATGTCAAGCTCCTGAAGGTATTGATCCGCAAATTATATTTGAGCCGTTTACAAGATATCCAGGGGAAGAGTGCTACTTAAATGAGAATCGAAGACTGCCAATAAACCTTTGTCGAACTGTATTGAGCATTTGGGGCTATGGTGGGAAGGTAAAAAGAATATTATGGAATAGCAAGATTAAACAGTGATTGAGCCTCAAACTGAAAAACTAATGACCACGATGGACAATATTTCTATTATTTTTGTAGCCATTTTTCCTACCTGAATCGGTCGGCTTTGCGATTGGTGAAGCTCAAAATGAATATCTATTGTTTGAAGGTAGCACCCGAATCACAAATCAATGAACTATAAAGAAATATGGACTAACTAATACATGGCCTTCAATTGCAGCTCATTATGACAATCCTGATCTACGCAGTGATTTAGAATTCGAAAGTGGTGTGGAATATTTCATGACACCGAAGACACGGTAAAAATATAGTTTATGATAATAGCTAAAAGCTACACTGATTACATATCCTCATTTTTAAATACTATTACTAATTTAGGCCAAGAGACGGTGGCATCATATTGACAGGTTTTGATTTTCCTGGATCACTAGCAGCTATCCCACCAGGATCCCCTAGTTTTAGTTTGATAGGTCATTGTAACCCAAACTGTACAAGGAATATGGCACCTGAGACTGGAATCGATGTCGTAGCCGTCGGACTACATGCTCATAATCACGGTATTACTAAACCAATCCCTTAATACAATTTATAATTGTAAAAGTTTGGCCAAAATCAATTTTTGCATTTTTTGATTTTCATAAACTTGCAGCCCGGCGTATACGACTCAGACAATTCCGACAAAATACAGAGATGAAATGGATCATTAACGATGACAACTATAACCCAAGCTTCCAACAAGTACGATTGCTCGATAAGGAACGAAAAATAATGCCAGGCGACCAACTAATTACCAGTACGCTAAAAATTATAAAAATCTTTGGAAACTTTCAAACAAAACTTGAAACATTTTTGCCTTACTTTCATTCCATTGTTATCTAATTTTAGGATGTCAGTATGATAATACCGAGGCCAACGGAACGACAACCATTACTGGATTTGGCACACCTGAAGAAATGTGCTTGGCGTTTGTGCGAACTTAAGATTTAATCATGACTTTTATTTTAAAACTAAAAGGAGAAGGACAGTTTTATTTATTCAACAGAATGAAAATTTTAATGATTCTTGAAATACTCCTAGGTGATAATAGCAAACAGGATCCCTTATTACCGTTGTACTAGTGAGTATCCCGCACCGAAACTGCTCAGTGTATTTGGGGTTGAAGACGTTATATGGTAAATTTTAGTCATCAAATGGCAAAGTATTTTTTTAATTTATCAAGGGTGTCATACCGTTTGCAACATGGTTAAAAAATTTAACGTTTTATTTGTAGGGATATTGAGCGCCAACAGAGAATTGTCACTTCCCCTCAGCGCCTTCAAGGGTTAACCTTAGGTCAAGTAGGCGACTATCATGTAAAATGGACTGAAGAACTACGAAATCGCCTGGAAAGAGAATTCAGGCTAAGTCCACATATTGTCACATGCCCTACCTCAGCACCTCCCACCTTGCCCGAGTTTCTTACATCATTCGCTTTACAAATAGGTACTAACATAGCCTCATCCGTTGGCCAAAGTGGAGGTCAACCACTACGCCAAGTGATTCAACAAGGAATATCCCAAGTAGTTCAATTAGGAATTAGGGGCATTCAGCAAGCCCTTGCTCCACTGCAACAGATTTTATCCCCATTGCAACAGGCTAGTCAAGGTCAGTCAGGAGCACAAGGATCCCAACAGTTACTTGGTGGCGCATTATCTGCATTAACCTCGTTGGGAGGGCAACAGTCTCCACAATCATCTCAACAGCCAGGACAACAAATTGCTCCCTCAGGAGGGATTCCACCCATTTTCCCACAGGGTACTCCACCAACAGGAGTTGCCGGACTTGGCATGCCACCTAACGTCGTTTATCCTTTGAGTGCTACTGTCTACCAACCAAAACCAGCTTGTCGAAGGTTGTCATCAAAGGAGGAATTCCAAAGGGTAACAATCGTCAAAGAAGAGAGCTTCCGTAGCCCTATTGTGAACAATGGACTCAAGCGTAGTTTCGCAGGACATTCTCTGTATAAATTTTAAATGCATGGAAAGATAAAATAAGCTACATTAGGATAGATTTATAATTTTTACATTTATTTATTCATCTAATGGAATGCTTGCATTAAACCGAACTTTTAACTCCATTAAAGTAATATTCATTTTCATATCCCAAGCATGATCAATTGAAGGTCTTTCCAGTCTTTGTCTTCTTCCAATAATTCATGCATTATTGCATACTTTCCACGGAAAGCACAGCACCAGCAAGCGCGAGCAGTCAGTTGTGCAAGTATAGCAGTTTGTCTCGTCCTCGTCATGTCGTCATTCATGTAAGTCATGTGTCTTTTCCGACTTCTAATAATATACTCTGCTCCATAAAGTCATTCACTGAAGAAGGGAAAGAATATTGATGGTAATGTTAGGTGCTTTACGTGTAGGTGTCAGTTGTTATTGTTATGAATTTAGGATAGATTTTGCATAATTAAGCAAATAATTTTAGCCAGTTAAGTCAGTTTAGGCTTCCGACTTAAAGCACCGGTGCATTCAATCTGGGGGTTCTATCTAATCGACGTCTTTTTGGTTATGCTATTTTTAATGTGTCATGACTTCAAACTGACAAAAATTAAATTTTGTGACTGATAAGATTAGTTAGGAGAAATGGTGGAAGTAACGCGAAAGAATTTTGAGGCACTTCTGCCGGAAATTGCGGAAAAGATTCGAAAATCAACATTCCTAGCTATTGATGCTGAATACACGGGGATTTTTTCGGAAGAGTTTAAAGACTCCAATTCGTAAGAAACTCCTAATCTAATTAATGAATGTGGGAATGATGGAGAGTAGTCCCGGTGTTTTAAAAGCTATATTTAAAATATAAATTTCTCAACAGATTGTTCGACGATGGACCGCAAAGATATGAGAAGTGTAAAAGCGTCGCTTCCCTATTCATCACTTGCCAGGTAAGAATTAATATGTTTAATCAGCGTCGTTGTTTATATTAATGTTGGCATAAGTTAAAATATATCTTTAATTGGTAAAGTATGGACTGGCAATCTTTCGAAGAGATATTGACGATGACAATATTTACAAAGTGGAGACCTACAAGTTTTACTTGCTTCCCGTATCCTTCGAATCGTACGCTAAAAGGGAGCTGCTTTATTGTCAACGCTCTTGTATGAACTTCCTTGGAGCCCACAACTTTGACTTTAATAAGGTACCTAACCAAATGTCATCTAAATAGCGATGTAACTTGGACAATATACAATTAATTTAATTTTTTGCCTTATAGCTTTTCAAGGAAGGAATACCTTACTTAAATAAGGAAGATTCCGACACTTTACGAAGTTTTTTGAAGTCCAACCGTCACTTTATGCAAACTGCTGAATATCTGGATCCGGTAAGGAAAAAATTTGTATTGTTGGAGTTTTTAATCCGGATTATGACTTATCTACTCATCGTGTACTTTGAATGGTTATATAATTTGATTTGACAGGATTACTTTCCGAAGAAAATTAATGTTTTGTGCAACGATGACATTGACGATATCATCAACCGTTTGGCAGGCTTCTCCAAAATTATTGACCTGATAAATGAATCTAAAAAGCCTTTAGTAGGTCACAACTGTCTGATGGACCTTTTCTTTACTTACCAAATGTTCTGGGAGAACCTTCCAGGTAATACATATTTTTAAAAACATCATCGATTGTTGTGTTGTTGTGTTATCCATGCATTATTACGTCACTGATAGAATCCTATAGTACCTTTAAAACTGAGATTCGGAAGGTCTTCCCCATCATTTATGACACAAAGTATCTTGCTTACGAAGTAAACGCTCTTCGAAAAAGTTTAAACGTGGAGAAGCAGAACCACGACCATTTACTTGATGATACCAACTTGTTCACGTTGTATACCAACTTAAACGCCTTGTTTGAGGTGAATATGCCAATCGTAATGACTGACGGGGAAGCCAAAAAATACAGACAGTGTAAGGTGGCCCTACTTAAATAATTAATCATTGACTTGAGGATAAACACTAAATGTAGGCATTATTTATTTTACAGTCTTGGCGGCAGGTCGAGACAAGAAGCTTCAATCGGTAGCAAAGTCTAATACGTTCTGCCACAGTGCTGACTTTGATGCTCTCGTCACTGGCAGCATCTTTTTGCATCTCAGTTATTTAGCCTGTCGTCCTCAGTAAGCGTATTTGTTCCATTATAATTTGCAATGTCTAATCAACTCTTCTTGAGGTTAAAGTTTTCCAAGTCAATTTGTTTCTATTCTAGGCCAGTTTATCGGACAGGACTTCCTCCTACATTTTCTGAGATGCTTGGGAAGACTGAATGCTTTAGAAACAGACTGAATGTTGCTCGTGCCATCATCTCTCACATAGTATACACATAAAATAAATTAAATACATATAGTTAAATTAAATCATGGGTTATTATATCCTCCATTGTCTCTTTTAAATTTTGTAGAATCTGGTGGGTGACGATCCACTGCCACACAGACCCAATTGGATAATAGCCAAGAGCGTAGATGGAAAATTCATTGATCCCTTTAAAGTAAGTATTTTGATTCAATCGTCTCGGCTACTTTGCTAAATTAATTTGTAATAATTCACTTTACTGTATTAAAATATAGCTCAAAATGGAATACATCAGGCATGGCGACCTAGAAATCAGTCCAGTCAATGAATTGGAAGTTCTCATAGCTTGTGGATCCCTTGGATGGTAAGCGAAGGCAATAAAGATTACTTCTCGGGGTCTACTATCTAATTGTCTTGAACTCTAAAGATAAAATGCTTCACTGATATTGATTATCTATTTCTGCATTTTTATCTGCAGCCACCGACGTGTCTGGCAAGATTTAAAGAAAAAGGGTTTTGAACTGAGCGAAAGACGATACGTTCCGGAGAATTCCCTAATTTCAAATTTTGACTATCGAGCGCGCATTGGAGTAGCAGTATTTGGTGTAGGTGCAGCGATAGCTTCACTAATTAGTTGGTTTAAGCAATAACTGACGAATCTCTTGACTTGTTCAACGTAAAGATTGTTTTTAACAAGGAATTCTAAATATGAATTTTGACGGTCATTATTTACAATCATAACTTCAAAACAAATATTGTGATTAGTGGTAAGAACCTTAAAGTTAATATTATAAAATAATAATATTTAAGATATACAATTTGAATGAATTTTTACGTTCCTTGTTTTATAAGATGATTTTTATAAATGCAGTGATATGTGATATCGTAAATAAATGGTTAGTCCAGGGTCAGATAAATGTTTTTAGCGCATGATAATATATACTCAAATACGCCATATATTTAATAAAAAGTAGAAACCTGGATAAATAAAATAAACAAAAATGTAAAATTGCACGTGGCATATTATGTAGCTCATTATTGTTCACAAAAAGAAAGCAAAACATCTCGGGATTTCGTTTTAGATCTAAATATCTCGTTAAATTTGGCTCGTTGCTCTTCATCTAGATGTAAATTCTTATCTGGATGGTACTTCAACGCTAATTCCCGATAAGCGTTGTTTACTCTAGACTTTGTCAACGTCTCGTTGAGTTTCATATCCAAGTTAATTCTATGGTAGCGGGTGTAGTCAATTGGAACACGATTCGACAGTGGCGAAGGCGATGTCCTTCTGGGTGGCGGTGTGTAGGTATTTGAGTAGGAGTGATATGATCGTGATGAAGACCGATGATCCTCAGTTTGATTCTGTTGGTTGAATTCGCTTTGACTATCTGTCCTCCTCTTATCTTTATTCTGCTCGTCTTCATTGAAGGATGCTCTTCGTTGTTGCTGAAAGTCCTTGTATTTCATAATCTTCTTGTACGTGTTATGGATCGAGATGATCATCATGATTGTAATGGACATAACGATGGAAGCGAGGTACATGGCGATGGATGAGAACGTGTCTCTTGTGTGAAAAACGGAAGGTACTACAGCTCTCAGCGCCCTCGTCACTGCCCCAGCGATTGAGAGTAATGCTTTTATGCATTCCCAACATGTTTCTAGTGGATGAATCATACGATAAATTTGATTAATCGTTTTGATTCATAATACAAACACAAATTATTATTTTAGGTTAGGTTATAGGCTTACCCATAAATCGTTTCCAGACTCTTAGCATTAAAGAAACATATCTGGACCTCCACCAAGTTTGTTGATATTCCTCCTTGCAACCAGTGAGACAAGGAGGGTCTACAACATACTGATTTGGATAAGCGAACCCGTTGGATAACACTTGGATATCTAAAGGGTTGACTAAATGTACGTCTATGAACTCTTCATCATCTTCTGCCAATAATCCTGGGTGAGTAATATCTTCGTGTATTTCGTCTGTACCGATAATGATCCCGGCGTAGCCTGCACTAGCCGCGTTTCTAAACTTTGTCCTAAGATCGCATCTCCCATCTCCCGAAGCCACCAAGACCCATTGGGGCTTCGCTTCAGTAGGATCTTCAAACAAGGAGCTGTACAAACGAGAAAGTAGACTAGCAGTGGGTGGTGCTTCCGGAACTTCACATGCGTCTAGTGGCTCTGATACCACAAGCTGAGATCTGTTGAGGAACGAGCCACAACCAGTACGCACAAAGTCACTGGCCGTTTGGAACTGTAGAGCGTTAGACCATTTGTCTACTACACGTAGGTCTCCAGACGTTCCGGATATTGTGAGGGACAGGAAGAATGCCAGAGGGAGAATCCAAGATGATAACAGGTTTCTTCCTACTGCAACGCTCATAATAGATAAGGTGGTTAAGGTTGGGGTGATCTGATACTCGAAAAGCTTCAATCCTTGCTTCGCTTCAAAACAACGAACCGGATAAAACGCTAAAGCCCTTTTTGACAAGGGAAAAATATAGATTGGGCTAAACTTTGCTCTAATCTCAAGAAACAAATAGCTAACCACAACCAAATTTTTCGCTAACTTTATATTCGTTACAGTCACCTATGCATATTTGCAGTTTGGCAAAAAGACTTTGAAGAACTAAAGTAAATTTCTCCATAAAAATGGCTGATATCGAGGAATTGTGATGAAATGATTGTGTGAACCTATAAAATCAACTGAATTCGGACTTGCTCAAATGGCTATTGCCACTAATCTAGTGGACAACACAACTTTATAAGGTCTTAATCACCTTAAATGACGTCTGTATAGAAACACACGTAGATTATACATGTTTTATATGAAATATTGCCGACATTTCAATAGATAAAATTTCTAAATGTCACATGTTTGGAACATTGTAGGTACATAAGGCAGTCATTGACGCAGGTGGATAGGTCAGACATAGGTCCTATGTTGATAAGATTGTTAGATATTATAACAATGCATAATTGTCATTTTGATTTGTGACAAGAGTGATGTATTGCTGCAATAAAAATTGCATGTTACATATTAGGAAAGAACATTCTTATTTTTTCTGGCTTATCGGTTCTAGATAAGGTTTTGATGGTTTGCGAACCCTCCCAGAATTTGCTCGATCCTGTTAAAGTGCTTGCCCCTCAAACAAACCAAAAGGAACGAGTAAAGGGTTTGTTGACTACGTGATCATAGAGGCGTGAACAATATCCATTAAGAATGATAACGTTTATGGAATCACATGACTTTAAGTCACTTTCAATAATCATAATGCTTATCATAAATCCAGAAGAGTTATATGTCTCCTGTATTTTTGTCGTTTACTTTTAAAAATACCTCCAATGTCCATATTGAATATTACTTATCATGCAATTTCTTCAGTCAACCTTAGTTTGACCTGTTATTGCTTACTCTGCAACATTTTATCTTGCAAAATAATACTAGCAAGAAATGTCCACATGTGTGAATTATTCTCACTCTCATGTATTTTTGACATTTTCATAATCCGATGACTTTGACTTTTTTCAGAGTGATATATTTAAACGTATTTTGTAATGATTAATAAATAAGTAACCACAAACAGTGTCTGTATTTGTTTATCTTAAAAAACGCAGACGACAAGGAATATTTGTTTGCATTAAATGCTTTCCGTATTTACTCACAACGCGGAACAAATCTTTATCTTTTAGCTACTGAGCAATAACATTAAGCACGGTTGAATAATAAAAACGTTTGAGACTTGAAATTAGATTTCAAAGCGTCAAAACTGAAATTAATTTCCCTTCTAACAATGTGTCTAATTATTTGATGGATGTTCGCAGCTTTAACTAAATTAACCATAGTAACTTAGCAATGGTATCATTTCACCCCGACATTTCATTTCGAGTTGTCATATCATTTTATTTAGGCTCCACGAACATTCCACTTCGGTGAAAAAACTTGTCGACCATCTAATCTATGGTAGGGTTACAAATATTTATTCCGATGACTGAAAATTTAAAAGGATATTGTCCTGAAGATCTGAATGCATTTTATATTCCAGAGCCTAATGTACAAAATGCCTAGTCTCATTTACATGAATAACTAACGGAATCAGAATAACTGGAATCATTCAGAACCAGCAGATCATAACAGGTCCAAAACAATTCAAGAAATCCAATGCAGGCTAACCTTGACACTCCTCCAAACAAGGGTAGAATTTTAATTGGACGTAAATACTGCCAGTAAATTTAAAATGAGTTCATGCAAATTTATTTACGTTGAAATTATACGCAACCTACACCCTCTTGAATTTAAAAAAATAAACGCTCTCGTTTTTTTAAACATTTTTCCACCAATATTTCATCTCCTTTTTATATATAAAAATTACAGCAGTGTTTAACAAACCTTAAACAAATACTTTTCCAAGAAAAAGGTTTCTTAAATATTCCGGGTACATGATCAAAGAAATTTGCGGTACGTTTACTCTTTGCTCACAGCAATACAAGGTAGTCATGACTAATTAAAATGAAAATTTAGTTAAAAATAAATTTACATTTAGAACAAACGTAGCACGTATTTATGGATTGTTAATAATAATGTTTAATCAATTGTTCTACCTGTGCTTATACTCTACTCATCTTTTCTGAGTTAATCAATTCAGTATTCTATCTGATCAATGTTTACATTTTTTTAAATCTTGACTCCAGTCAATGACTCAACTAAATCAAAAGATCATGCATTGTGATAAAATCACGTTTTATTTAACCAACAGCGCATTCAATGCCAATGCCCTATGGATTCAACCTGTTCCAAAATTTTGATTCATGTTTGTTTTCATGTTTCATGAAAACATTCATGGAGTAAAATGTTGGTTTACAATCTCCAGCTATTATCACATTTTAGCATCATTGCTTCTGTGTTTTGGAGTTGTCTATGTTTGTTCAGAAGCGTCTACTAAAATACCTCCTTCCAACGTTCCAACATATGAATCAGACACAAATGATCGTGTACTGAACGCTGTATGTATATTGAAACCTAAATAGTATGCATCCAACCATGACTATCCACTATTGTCTATATGTAATTAGGTAGAGATACTTAGCTTATAGTCCTTTAAATGCTTTAATGTTAAACTTAACTTATATGCACCATTACAAAAATTGATATGCACGTAAGATGCTAAATAGCCCTAAAATTACCATACACAATTTTTTCACATTATAGTATTGGTGGGAAAATTTTCAGCCCATCTTAACCCTGACACTGACCCAAACTTATATACTCTTGGCTGGCAACGCG